>CAUYQG010182983.1:0-51169 GCA_963574415.1 Tarsius wallacei
GGAGACATTTTTTGGTTGTCAACACGGGCAGGGAGATGCTACTGGCATCTAGCAGATAAAACTAGGGATACTGCTAAAACCCTGCAAGGCACGAACACATACAAAGTCACACACACACACACACACACACACACACACTGCACCCGGCCAAGTCCTTTATTTTCAACAGCAGATTTCTTCCTTCACTCCACGGAGGCTCAGTTGGAGTATTATTCATATTTAAGGCTGGATATGTCCTGTGTGTGTGTGTGTGTGTGTGTGTGTGTGTGTGTGTGTGACTTTGTATGTGTTCGTGCCTTGTAGGGTTTTAGCAGTATCCCTAGCTTTATCTGCTAGATGCCAGTAGCATCTCCCTGCCCGTGTTGACAACCAAAAAATGTCTCCAGACTCGCCAAATGTCCCCTGGGGGCAAAATTGCCCTCCCAAGTCACTACCATCATTTGTTCACAACGGTTAAGGGTCAGATATGAGTAAGGAGGCACAGATCTGAGGTACATGGTGAGGAAGGATGCACTGAAAAGGTGGCCCTCGTCTTCCTGACCTTTGGGGATTTATTCCCCCAAAGTGCTTTTATTTATTTTTAAAATCCCAATAGCTTTGGGGGATACAAGTGATTTTGGTCTGGGCTTTAAGAGTACCCATCACCCCCACGTGTGCACATTATACCCAACAGGTGACTTTTCGTTCCTCCTCCCCCTTCCCTCCCTCCCCTCTGAGTCTCCAGTGTCCATGAAACCATCCTCTCTGCCTTTGCAGATCCTTAGTTTGTCTTCCACTTACAGTGAGACCATGTGGTGCTTGGTTTTCTGTTCCTGAGTTAGTTCGCTTAGGCTGATGTTCTCCATTCCATCCAACTTGCTGCAAAAGACATTATTCCATTCTTTTTGAGGAAGGGATAGTATTCCATAGTGTATGTATACCACATCTTCATTATCCACTGATTGGTTGATGGGCATTTAGGCTGATTCCACATCCAAAGTGCTTTTAAACTCATCCTTAGAATAAAGAACAAAGACATACAAGCAAAATGGCTCTTCAGGTTGGGCTGCACGATTTAGTAAAAAGGACAACAGGAAGTATATAAGTATACATGTATGTGTATATATACATGGATATGCATAAGTATATGCCATGTAGTGTAGTATATCCCATTGAGTATAAGTATGTTCTATGGGATATATTTTACTAAAAAATTATTGGTTGCTCATTTAACATTGAAAGGTACCTGCATATCCTGTCTTTATCTGTCAATGCGGTCTTCGGGTAGCAGTAATCATACAAGGGAAAAGTCTCGAGAGAGAACCAATGTTCTCACAGTACAGAATATCCCATATTCTTGGAGCAGGATTTGACTTGTCGTCAAAAGCAAAATAGGGTAGCTGTCACCTTAATCCCACTGAAGCACTCTCAGAATTCTGGTTGCCCTGGAAGACCAGGGAATGTCTGAGCAATTGTTTTGGTCTGAAAAAATAACCTCCACTGGTGGTCCTCGTTTCACATCCACCTTGGAGAATGTTCTCCTGTGTTGGGCTCAGATGGGAAATGCAAGTCTGGGTGGGCGAGGCTCTGCCAGGCTTTATCTGGGAGGGGAGACCTGACCACTTCATCAATCCACACAGAACAAGCATGTTTACTGCGGGAGCAGGAGGAGCAGGGAATCTCTGCTGGCCTTTTTCTCTGTAATCAATCTTACTTCGTATTTGGAGGAGAGGGCCATTACTCATGGGCTGACAGAGTAAAAAGGAGGCAGATAGGCCCCGGAGAAGAAACCTACAGTGGCAGGTGAGACATCTGGGCATCCAAGGGCTGATGTGGGGAGGGCAGCAGTGTGGGAAGGGGAGACTGACAGACCAGCTCCTCCAGAGGGATGTGAAATGATGCTCACCGTGAGCCGACCCTGAAAGCCAGGCTCAGATGAGTTTAAGGGGAAACTAGTCACGAGGCAGAGGGAATCGAATGGAGGAGGGACACAGCACAGGCGCACAGATGCATCTGGAGTACCCCGCCGGTGGCGCCTCCTCAGTCAGAGCATTAAAAAAGAGTCAGGCTCAGTCAGAGCACAGAAAAGGAGTCAGGCTCAGTCACAGCACAGAAAGGGAGTCAGGCCCAGTAAGAGTGTAGATAGGGAGTCAGGCCCAGTCAGAGAGCAGAAAGGGACTTAGGCCCAGTCAGAACACAGTAAGGGAGTCAGGCTCAGTCAGAGCACAGAAAGGGAGTCAGGCTCAGTCAGAGCGCAGAAAGGGAGGAAGGCCCAGTCAGAGCACAGAAAGGGAGTCAGGCCCAGTCAGAGTATAGATGGGGAGTCAGGCCCAGTCAGAGAGCAGAAAGGGACTTAGGCCTAGTCAGAACACAGAAAGGGAGTTAGACCCAATCAGAACACACAAAGGGAGCCAGGCCTAGTCAGAGTGCAGAAAGGGAGTCAGGCTCAGTTAGAGAACAGAAAGGGAGTCAAGCTCAGAGTACAGAGAGGGAGTCAGGCTCAGTCAGAACACAGAAAGGGAGTCAGAGTGCAGAAAAGGAGGAAGGCGCAGTCAGAGCACAGAAAGGGAGTCAGGCCCAGTCAGAGGGCAGAAAGGGAGTCAGGCCCAGTCAGAGCACAGAAAGGGAGTAAGGTTCAGTCAGAGTGCAAAAAGAGAGTGAGGCCCAGTCAGAACACAGAAAGAGTGTGAGACTTAGAGTGCAAAAAGGGAGTCAGGCCCAGTCAGAACATGGAAAGGGAGTAAGGCCCAGTGAGAACACAGAAAGGGAGTCAGGTTCAGTCAGAGTACAGAAAGGGAGTCAGGCTCAGAGCACAGAAAGGGAGTCAGGCTCAGTTAGAGCACAGAAAGGGAGTCCGGCTCAGTTAGAGCACAGAAAGGGAGTCCGGCTCAGTCAGAGAACAGAAAGGGAGTCAGACTCAGTCAGAGTACAGAAAGGGAGTCAGGCCGAGTCAGAGTGCAGAAAGGGAGTCAGGCCAAGTCGGAGCACAGAAAGGGAGTCAGGCTTGGAGCACAGAAAGGGAGTCAGGCTTAGTCAGAGTGCAGAAAGGGAACCAGGCCTGGTCAGAACACGGAAAGGGAGTTAGACCCACTTAGAACAAAGAAAGGGAGTAAGGCTCAGTCAGAATGCAAAAAGGGAGTCAGGCCCAGTCAGAGCACAGAAAAGGAGTCAGGCTCAGTCAGAGCACACAAAGGGAGTCAGGCTTAGTCAGAACATGGAAAGGGAGTTAGGCCCAGTCAAAACACAGAAAGGGAATCAGGTTCAGTAAGATTGCAAAAAAGGGAATCAGGCCCAGTCAGAGCACAGCAGGGAGTCAGGCCCAGTTAGCAGAAAGGAAGTCAGGACCAATCAGAGCACAGAAAGGGAGTCAGGCTCAGTCAGAGAGCAGAAAGTGAGTCAGGCCTAGTCAGAGTGCAGAAAGGGAATCAGGCCCAGAGTGCAGAAAGGGAGTGAGGCCCACATTCCATCTTGGCCTGGTCCCAAATCTGGGTACCCGCTTCCCCACAGTGGCCTGTTTATATATCTGTCCTGTGAGGAGCTCAACCCACATGATTCCAGATTCCCTCTTGTCTTCTTTGACCTTGGCCTCTTCTGTCTTGCCTTCCATTTCCTTCTCCTGCCACGGGAGGATGCTCAAGCCTGAGGCCTCCTGCTATTTACTGCCCTCGGTGAGAATCCCTGAGGAGCCCCTTGAGCCCCATGAGGTGCTCTGAAGATGACACCAAGAGATACGACCTCCAGCAGGTGGACATTGATTCTCTAATGCTGCCACTTAACTGACACCTCCTGCTGTGTGACCATCAAGATACTGGGGGAATGAGGAGAAGCCCTCCCATTTATGGTGTAATTACGAGGGAATCAGGTGCCTTCTGAGACTCAGTTGTACCCACCTGTGAATAATCCCTGCACAGTTGCCCACTGGGGCAACAAATAAGATAGCTGCTGTGAAAGCATTTTTAAAAGTAGAACAGGGTACCGCCAAAGGATATTGCATGTAACAGTACACACGTGTGGTACCCAGCTACACACACACACACACACACACACACACACACACACACACAGGGCAATGGGACCTTAGCTGTCTCTAAACTTCAAGAATGGAAACAAAACGAGAGTGTGTCTGGGAGGAGGGGCCCAGGTCTTTGGGAAGAAACTGCCAGTCGGCCTTCCCTCCAGGACAACAGCTAAATCCCAGAGCCTCATCAGACAGGCCCTCCGTGTCTCGGTAAAACTGAACTGACAAGCATGACCTCTCCTCCGCGGTTCACCTTCTTGAAGCTGTCTGGTAGGTGAGACATTTATTAACATGGATGGACTGCCTACCGAGAGGGCCCGCGGCCGAGGGCACAGCAGAATGAATTCCCTCCCCAGAGGCAGTGAGTCTCTCCTTCACTGCGGAATTTGATAATGGCCTCCTTGCGGAGGGGCTTTGACTGAGGGGAAGTCGGGCATTTGACGTGGGAATAGTCAGTTCCTGGGCAAACTCCAGTGCCAGGAGGTTCCATAGTTCTGGATTGGCCACTCCAAAACTCAGTTTCCCCACATAGAAACTGGATTAAAACTGTCAACGTGGAGATAAGAAGGGGAAGGAAGAAAATTATCACCGACTGAGTCATCCCGTCAGGATGTTGGATGGGGCACAAACCAGATCTCTATACTGGACATGCAGTACACATGCCTCTATTTAAGACAAAATATGGCTGGGCTCGGTGGCTCAGCCTATAACCCCAGCACTTTGGGAGGCCGAGGCAAGTGGATTGCCTGAGCCTGAGGGTTCGAGAGCAGCCCAGGCAACTTGGCAAGACCTCATCTCTACAATAAATCAAAAATTACCGGGTGTGGTAGCGTACGCCAGTAGTTCCGGCTACTTGGGGAAGGCTGAGCTGGAAGGATCACGGGAGCCCAGCGGGTAGACACTGGGGTAGCCGTGAATGTGCCACTGCACTCCAGCCTAGGTGACAGAGTGAGACTCCAACTCCAAAAAAAAAAGACAGATGTTCAGGAAAAACCCAGGGTCAGCTGAAGCAACATGGCATGCATATTAGCTGTCTATTGCTCAGGTACTAATGACCTTAACATTTAGCAGCTTCAAACCACACACATTGACTGCCTCACGGTATCTGTGGGTCAGGAGTCTGGGTGTAGCTTAGTGGGACCCTCTGCCTCCAAGTCCCTCACAGGATGGAGCATGATAATTGACTTCCCTCAGTGTAAGGGTACAGTATTAATAACAGCATGTGTTAACTTGACTGATCTACCAGTCCTAGCTATTTGGCCAAATATTATGTTGGATGTTTCTGCGAAGATTTTTTTTTTTTTCCAAATGAGACTGACGTTTACACTGGTGGACTTTGGGTGAAAGTAATGCAGTGGGCTTCATCTAATCAGCTGAAGGCCCACACAGAACAAAGACCGACCTCCCCCAAGAAAGAAGACATCCCGCCAACCAACTGCCTTTACACTCCAACTTCAACTCTTATGAGTGTCCAGCCTGCCGGCCTCTCCCCATCTGATTTTGGACTCACCAAACTGTCACAATCACATGAGCCAATTCTTTAAAATCAATATCTCTCTCTGCCTCTGTCTCTGTTTGTCTGTCTTTGTCTTACTCTGTCTCTCTGTCTGTCTGTCTCTCTCTCTCCCCACATTCTCTCGCACACACAAGCAAGCACGTCCTCACACTTCTTGGTTCTGTTTTTCTGAAGAAACCTGTCTGATATAATGACAGTGAGAAAGACGACCAAGCAGAAGGAAGTCACAGTCTTTGTGTATCCAAATCTTGGCAGGGACACCTCACCGCTTTTGCATATTCCTTTTGTTAGAAGTGAGTCACTGGCTCCAGCCCACACTCAAGGGGCAGGGATTATTAAAGGGTGTGTAGACCAGAGGGCAAGAATCACTGGAAGCAGGTGTCAAGGAAAATTGAAATTCTTGTGAAACTTACCAGCTGCATGATCTTGGGGCAAGCGATTCGGCCTCCTTAAGCCTCGTGTTCATGGCTCTCAGATGAGGACTGTTTTAGAGGTATTGTGAAGCAGGAGTAACTCACAGCAGGCACAGCCCATGAATGTTGATGATGGCAAGGGTGGTTTGAGCATTTAGGATGTTTCACAGTTTTGTCGAACTGGCTGTAGCCCCAAAGATCACTTGCTCAGCCTGGTCACTTTGGTGACAGGAAACTGAGGACAGGGTTGCAGAGCGGCTCACCGAGGGTTGCTGTTCTCATTAATTCCCCAACTACCCTCTCAAATACTCCCATCTTCAGAGCTCTGTAGCCACTGAAACCACCTTCCAGCCCAAGACCATGACAACAATGCTCAGAAGGGCAAAGTTCACTTTTTTTTTTTTTGAGTTGGAGTCTCACTCTGTCACCCAGACTGGAGTGCAGTGGCCGCTCCCGGCCACCGCAGCCTCGACCTATTGGGCTCCGGCAATCCTTCCGCCTCAGCCTTCCAAGTAGCTGGAACTACAGGTGCGCGCTACCACGCCCAGCTAATTTTTTGGTTTATTGTAGAGATGAGGTCTCGCCAAGTTGCCCAGGTGGGTCTCGAACCCACGGGCTCAGGCAATCCACTCACCTCAGCCTCCCCAAGCACGGGATTACAGACTGAGCCACCGAGCCCGGCTCAAAGTTCACTTTTTAAAACTTACTTCCCTTGAATCCCTTTTTTTTGAGCGCCTATTGTTTGCCAGGTTGTCTACCTGGCATCAATGTGGTCTACCTAAAAGGGGGTGATGTTTCGGCTATGACCTGAAGTGTGAGAAGCAGGAGTTAGGGGAAGAAGCCTCCATGCTGAAGAAACCCTGTCTGCTCTCAGTCCCTGGGGAGTATATGTCTCCCCAGGAATCCAAAGAAATGGTCCTAATGAAACTGTGAGTGACCTCATGGTTACTAAACCCAAGGGTGCCGTTTCATATCTGCTCTGTCATATCTGTTTCATCCAAAGCTTCCTTTGACATCCTCTGCTTCTTTAGCCTCCATGCTGCCAGGCTGTGTGACCTCCACTCCTGTCTCTGTGAACCCTCCTCCTCGGGCCACTCCCAGGCTCCTCTGCCTGTATGATGTCCTCTGCACGTCTGTCTCTCCTCACTTCACAAAGCTCCATGGCCAATATCCCATGATGATGAAGCCCAGATCTGTATCTCTAAGACTCAAGTCCCTCCAGCCTCAGTCTGTGTATCTGCCTAACTGGTTGTCATTTCGTCTTCCCAGTACTACATATGCCCCTCCAACCCAGCACAGCAAAACGGGTCACATTTTCTCCCTCACAGCTCCGCCATGTGGGCCCTTCTCTAGCATATCCAGAACCAGTAACACTTGGGCCACCAGGTCAGCTGCTTCTCCCTCTTCCACGGCTGATCAGTCAATAAGCCCGACCAACATTGTTCCCTGGATGTACCTGGACTTGGTCCTTTTCCCCCATCCTGGTGCCATTTCAGGCCCTCATCATTTCCTGCTTGGACTTTGCCATTGACTGCCAGCGCTCCTGCTTCTCCCTGGCCCCTAATACTCTTCCAAAGCCATCCTTCGAGTTGCACCTAGAACACTGTATTTAAATCACACCTCTGGCCATGTCAATCCTAGTGCAAGACCCAACCCACCCAATATTCCCCAAGCCGCATAATAGGATATGCAGGGTCCCTTCGCGACCCAGTCCTGCCTCTATTCACATCCACCCTACCTCACCACTGTATACTTCTCCCTTGACGTTCCAAGATGAATTGCTTGTTGTTCCCTCGGCACATTACACTGTCTTTTGCTTTATTCAAGCTGTTTTCTTGCTGGAATATTATTTTTCTCTGCCTCCACTCCATCTCCCGCTCTTCCTTCTTCTTTTCATCTAGATCAGGGGTTCCCAACCCCTGGGCCATGGACCAGTCTGTTAGGAAGCAGGCCACACAGCAGGAGGTGTCAGTTAAGTGGCAGCATTAGATTTTCATAGGAGTGCAAACCCTGTTGTGAACTGCGCATGCGAGGGATCTAGGTTGCACACTCCTTCTGAGAATCTAATGCCTGATGATCTGAGGTGGAGCTGAGGCGGTGATGCTAGCACTGGGGAGCAGCTGCAGATACAGATGAACATTAGCAATGAGACATGACTGCACAAAGACCATCATAAACCAATTGTTTGAAGATGCATCAAAATAATTTCATAATAATCATCACTTCATTATGGTCCCCTCCCCCACTCCTTTTAAATGCTTTCCCTCAGGCATTTAATGTCTGTGTGCAAATAATAACCACAGCACTAAAAACCTTGCTACATTCTTTTGTAAGGATATTTAATCTATCTGTCTCATCTGAATTTTTATTCCTCCTAGGCTAGATCAGAAGTCAGAATAATGTCTTATATCTTGTCTTCTGGCCAATGAAGCATCAAGCACAAGTAATTCAATAAGTGTCCGTTAGAAACAAATATACAAAACAGCCAGCGGTGTTAGGCACTATTGAGGGTGGCAAAGCAGGTCAGTGGATGAAGAGTGATGGACAAGATGAGGGGGTGGGGCTGCTCTCTACAGGCCGTGACATCTCTGATGTGGTGACCTTGGACAGAGACCTGCAGGATGTGTGGGACTAGGAGAGTCATGAGTGTATATGCAAAGTTGCTGTGGAGAACAGATGGCTGCAAATACTCGGGATTCTCCTCCTGTTGAGAAGCGGGGCCCCCTTGAATCTGGGAGAGCTGTGTGACTAGTAGAATATGGTGAGATCACTGTCCTGCCAGTTTCTGGGCCCAGGCCTTAGGGAATCAGCAGCTTCCACTACTTTTCTGTTGGGATGCTTGCTCTTGGCACCTGGCTGTCATATTGGAAGGAAGCTCAAGCAGCCATTGGAAGAGGCCCATCTGAGGGGAAAGTGAGGACGCTGCCCAATGACCCAGTGGAGTCTCAGTTGATAGCCAGCACCAACTTACTGCTAAGGCCAATTGAGCCACTCCAGCTGATACCTTGTGGAGCAGAGAGGAGCCGTTCCTGCCAAGCTCTGCAAGATATTCAGACTCACAGACAAAATAAACGCTTGTTGCTATTTTTAGATACTAAGCATTGAGATGGTCCTTAACAAAGCAACAGACACCTGCAGTAGCAGCTTTGCTGACTGAAGAGTGTAAGGGCACAGACCTTAACCCGGAACGGTGTTTGCAATGTTCTAGGCATAGTAAGGCGGTTAAGGTAACTGAGCAGAGAATATAAGCAACAGAACCATGAGAGATGAGGTCAAAGAGATCGCTAGTGGTGAGATCTTGAAGACACAGCAAGACGTGACAAGGACAAGGGCATCCATCTTATTTCGAATCATAAGCAAAGCACTGGGCAATGTTGGGTTAAAGAGTAATATGATCTGACTCATATTTTAATGTTCTAAGCGCATGGTGGGTGAGTAGTAGTGGTGCTCCATCCTGGCTACACACTGAAATCAGAAGGGATGTGAAAAAAGAAAAGGAAAAAAATGACTGGGCTCCCCTCAGAACAAATGAATCCAAGTCTTTGGGAACAGGGCCCAGGCATTGGTTTAAAACAGAAAAACAAATAAAACGAAACAAAAAAACCCCCAACTTTTCCAGTGCTTCTGATGTACAGTCAGAGTTGAGATCTATTGCTTAGATCAGCTGTCAGCAAACTACGGCCCATGGAGTAGACAGTCCAGCATCAGATTTTTTTTCTTTTTTTTTTTTTTTTTGAGTTGGAGTCTCACTCTGTGGTCCTGGGTTCAGGCAAACCTTCTGCCTCAGCCTTCCAAGTAGCCAGAACTACAGGCATACGCCACCACGCCCAGCTAATTTTTTGATTTATTGTAGACATGAGGTCTTGCCAAGTTGCCCAGGCTGATCTCGAACCCGTGAGTTCAGGCGATCCTCTCACCTCGGCCTCCCGAAGTGCTGGGATTATAGGCATGAGCCACCGCACCTGGTCATCAGATTTTATAATAAAGTTTCATTGAAATAGAGCTACACTCACTCACGCACGTATTGTCTATGGAAGTTTTCTCGCTATAGTGGCGGAGTTGACCGGTTGCCGCAGATGGTCTGCAAAGCCTAAAATGTTAACATCTGACTCTTTATGGAAAAATGTGCAAGCCTTGGCCTACAGCAGCAGCTCTTAAATTTTGGAGAGTGAACCAACAGGGAATTTGGTAAACTTGCGAAGGCCCAGGCCCTCTCCCACTTCCATGAGCCTGGGCCTCTGGGTTTTTATTAGCTCTCCTGATGAGTCCACTACAAACCAGGGTTGGAAGACCGCTGGCCCCATCAGTGAGGAGGGAAGACCAGGAGAAGCACCACCCAAGGCTGAATTTGCACGGACACTGAGTTGAGCTTCTGCCTAGATGTCCTCTTACCTCTTTGTGTGGCTATCTTTCCCCCACTAAACTGCAAATTCAAACAGACTTCTCTCCCTCAATTGACAAATTGGCCCATTCCGGTTGCTCTTAAGACTGCCGGGTAATGTTCTTCCGCACAGGTCACTGAATCCTTCACATGCTTCTAGGGAGTGTCTTTGGCTGCAATCAGGCCCCGGGGGGAGACGCAAAGTGCAGGTACTGGCTGTGTTCTTAGGCAGGTTCTGTGAGATCCGCACCTTTGTCCCCACAGCTGCCCCTGGTATATGTCCAATGCAAAGTATATTACTTTGGTGTTGTGGCACTTAGCCGTGACCATGCATCGCTAGGACCTGTATGGAGCTAAAAGAGCTAAGTGATCATCTGACGCGTGGCTCACACTCTAGAGGATTCTAACTTAGTAGGTCTACGCAGATGATCGCTTGGACCACCACCATGGCTGGGGTGGTTGTTCTAGACTCTAGAATCCAGAGCAGGGATTTCCAAACTTGAAAATTCATCAGAAACCCCCGGAGAAGGGCTTGTGAAAACACACGTTGCTAGGCTGCACCCAAGCATTCCTGGGAGTTCTGGGCTGGAAACAAATATTTTCCTTTCCAGAACATTTCCAAGTGATGTTGAGGCCGCTGGTCTGGGGACGAGCCTAGGGGAATCACTATATTAGAGGCTAGTGAGGGTCCAACCATGAAAGGTACTTCAACAGACTTGAAGAGTTCGGGCTTGATGCAGGGTATTTGGATCCCATGGTCAAGATGTTGGCAGGTCTCTGCAGATCTGTTTTGTCATAGGTAGATACCAAGTCCACGGGCTGGTTCTCAGAAAATTTCCCCCAGGTACTGGGGGAGGACCAAGGATGATGAATTGAAAGAATGAATAAAACAAAGCCCAGGGAAACAAAGCCTTCCAAACTTGAAAGTCTAATTATATAACCCATGAATATAATTAGGTGCTTCCCTTTTCTCTCCACCCACTTCTCCCAGGCTTTGGGTCTGGGAGAAGGAGGAAGGGGTCCTGAGAATCTCAGGGCTCAACCTAATATTCTACATTCCCCTGCTCTTGTAAACGTCCTCAAAAAATAGTACTTGGATTCGGCTGGAGCCAAACCTCAGAGCTTCTTGTCCATCAATTAGTATTTATTGGGCATTCACAATGAGCTAAGCAGGTATATAAAAGACAACAGTACCTGCAGACTGTTATTAAGCCAAAAAAGAACAAGCACTTTGCCTTCCTTTTCACATGATGTTGGCAGCGGGGTGGTTGTGTCTGGGGCAAAATGAACATTAGCCACTCAGGCCACAGACACGTCTTAAGCTCTCACTCTGTTGCAGGCACTCCCCTAAGCACGGGAGATGTGGTGGCGAAAGAAATAGACGCTCCTCCCTTAGGAGAGGGGAGGGCTCAGGGGTCTGCAAGCTAACAGATAAAGGCTGGGGACAGGTATCTACATAGGCGGAGCCCCCGTCTGATGATGAGGTCAGCCAGTCTGCTCAGAGGCTGTTGGCCATTTCATAGACCCCTTCTCGAAGACCACTGCTGAGAATTAGGCGTCTGCAATCGTCAGGGCCTGTGGATGAAAGAATCCAAGTTTAGAAACACAAAATGCATGATCTCCAAAGACCACTCAGGTGCTAGTTGGATTTCCATATCTCTGACCTAAATAAAGTCTTGACTGTAGAGCCGTTTAGAGCCAAAGCATCCAAAACTCTCCAGAATGTCTTCTCAGCAGCTCTGCTCACAAAATTGAAGGGCCAGTTCAGTGGCTGCCTTGACTTTTGCTGGAACCTAGGGATGCCCTAGGTCAATGGTAGCCTCTCAACCCCCCAAAAGGGGAAATGTGGTTTTCTAGTGTATAACATGCCCTTCTTGGAAAGTGACTTAGACACGAGGGAACTCAGATCCCCAATTCTGAGCATGACCCTTGAGCACAGGAATGCCTAGATCAGAGTGCTGTGACTGCAAGGTACATGTGAACTGGTGCCATGTATCTTGTATAGGGTAGCAGCCCCAGCACAGAGCACAGGGTCTGAAGGCCAATGGGTGATTGAAAGGATGAGTGGTGAATGAATGCATCAGACACACTTTGTGGAACACTGAAATCTCATGGGTCTCTTGCCAGGAAATCTCACTACCCTCAGGCTCCCCATACTAATCTGAGGACACTTGCATGTCCACAGAACATGGAGGTGAGACATGAGGTAGCGGTTAGAGTTGCTGAGAGTTTTTACCCGGATACCCACGGAATAGGAGAACCTGCCACTAGAAGTCCTGGATAACTGACCCATGAGGGATAAAAAAAGAAAATGGATTGTGGACTGGAGACAAAGCACTGAGCCCACATCGCCTCTCCTTCAACCCCACTCCCAGATACCAGTTAAAAAATTTAAAAGAGATGAATTTGAACTCATCACTTTTGTAGGCAATGAGTCTGGGATGGATGGGCATTACAGGGACTGAGTGAAGACTGAACCCCATATTTCACAGTAAGGAGCAGGAGAGTACAAAAGATAGCAGAAATTGGATGTTCAGTGCCTGTGCTCAGTATTGTTGTAGTAAGACACCCACAAGAATGTCATGTCAGCATTTGCAGAAAATATAATCAGGCAAACCTAGTATGGTTTCTGCCGAAAAGCCAGAATTAGAAAGTAAGACGGGTTTACAAGAAAAGTATATGATTTATTTGCCCTTGCTGGATGGAACATGCTTTGCTCTTTGGTACCTTGACATCTTTGCATGTACATTTCTCTCTAGCCCTGAAATGCCAAAGCTTCTTTTCCTGGAAAACTCTTATTCAACCTTCAAAACGTAATTTTCATTTCATTGTTCCCCTCCCAAAATGACAATGTTCCCCATGGGTTACCAGAGCCCCCTTGACCTCCACCATTGTTGCATGTATGACCTAACATACGGGAACTTGTTACTCATCCATCTACCTTGCTTGACTGTGAGTTTCTGAAAGCTATGATTCCTGCCCTCTTCATCTTCATCTCTTCATTGTCTGTCATGAAGAAGTCCTTCATACATGGTTTTTGGCTTAAAAAAAAATTTAAGGCCGTTTTATGCCATGGCAAATTTGAATATCCCAAGGGGCCATGTCTTTATGCGAAAGCCATGTTGCTGGAGAGAGTTGGAAATGCTCTCTGAGTCAGACCTTCCAAGCACTGGGCAAAGAGGAAGACCATGCGTCAGCACTGGATGGGAGCTCCCCTCTCACTCAGGAGGCCCTCTCTGGAAGTAGGGAGGTTCATAGGCGATTGGAGACTTGTTTGTATCAAACAAGCACTTGCTGGAATGTTCAAGGATCAGCAGGTTCCAACTTGAGCTTTCCAGAGAAGCCATGGCCATGTACCCTACATTCAGTGCAAGATGGGGGCAGCGAAACCAGGATTTGGTTTGCCCCTTAATGAGTGACCCACCAGGATGGCTGGCTCTTCCGTCTCAGCGAGGCCTACAAAACTCTGTGGAGATAAACTCCCTTCTCCATCCCACTGCTGGGTGTCCAGAGTTGCTACTTGAGAGAGTGGTAAGCAACATGAAATCGCTGTGGTATTTACCGCTGTTAATTAACAGCAAGGTGTTCATGAGTAATGTTGTGGTATTAAGGGTGTGGAGCAGCTTTTCATTGTTGGCTCCCTCCTTTGCAGGGTTATAAACTCCGGGGAGAGATGTTCCCTCCTGGCTGAAACTTGGCGGCTGGCCTGGGGCTCTTCTGCGGCTGGTGCTGGACCTGCCTGCTGGCCCGCCTGTTGAGATCTGCTGGGACCACAAGCTTCTGGACGACGTCGTATTGCAAGCCACTCATGCTATCACGCTGCACTCGAAGCAAAGAATTAGAGAGTGAGGTTCACGTGCTCTAGAAACCTCCAAGTCCAAAGGAGGTCACCCAAAAAGCCACCAGGAGATTGTCCAAGAGGTGAACAAGGCTGTCTTTGTATGGCGGGCAGGTGCAAGAGTATTAAACCAAGAGCAAATCGGTCATTCTCCTGGCTCAGTATTTAATATTTCTAGCATAAGTTCAGAGGGTTGCTTCAGATAAGATGCTGTGTTAGGGAGTGAGTTGAGGGTGGTGCCTCTTTTATTTGGATCAAGCTTATAAGTTATAACACACTTTGGTTTTTCATTCCTTGAGTAATTGTAATATCCCACTATGCTTTGCGCTTGTCACTTTCAATGATCTTTCCACCAAAATATTTTATTTTAATTTTTCTCTCCCCTCAACAACCCTCTAAAGTAGGGAATGGAAGATCCTAGTTCTCAGATTTGACTGATCGAGAAACCAAGGTTTAAAGAATTCAAATAACTTTTCCAGATTCATATAGCAGTGCCCCGACTCAAACTCAGATCTTCCGATGCAAGCCCAGGGCTCAGATTTTCCACCCTAGCATGTTCTTAAAAAAATAAGAGTCAGCATTTTCTGCCCACTTAGTCCCATGTCCTGCAAAGTTGGCTGGCAAGCAGGTTGTTGGTCATGTGCTGTGAATTTCTCTCTCGTAAGAGAAGTGTTGCCCAACGAGCAGACGTTGTCTTCTCCTTAAGCTTGGAGAAGCTTGGGTCCAATCTGTTCAAATTTCTGATGGCTAGGGGCCCAAGATAAAGGGCCCTTCTGAACTTTAGTATTCGGATTTCCTATCAGGGAAGATAAACCAAGGAGAGATGACACTTAACACTGTTGCGACCCCTACTCCCAAATCAGATGACAGCAACAATAACACGACCTTTCCCTCCCTCAAGTGCTCAAAAGCTGGTGATACCAACAAAATAGCAGCCCGCTCCCTGGAGATTTTAATTACTGATTTGAGGACTAGACCCAATGGCAGCTCCTCCCTAGAAATTCTTCCTGTTCCAACTACCTGGCAGGAACATTCGCTTCTAACTGGAAATGTTTTCAAGAAGATGGCAACAACCAGCTCAACCCGTCCTATTCTCTAAAATGAAGGGAAGAAACTATTGGACCACTCGAGGTCAGCTGATGACTCCAGCAGACACCTGTGGAAAAGACAAGGAGCGTTTGCTCACTGCTGCCTTGGGTGTCTTTGTAATCTTGACTGAACCATGTAGAAACAAAAGACCAAGGAAGACACCTCATTTTCACACTTGTAAATTGAATGGCTACTCTTTATCCAACATGAACAGAATTGCCATAAAACAGAGTGCAGATACAGGTATTTCTATTTTATGTAGAGATGGGCTAAATGTGCTTTATTTTGCAATTGTCCCCCTACCTACTTAGAGCCACTTTGGCTCACATTTATATTGTCACAGGTCCCTCGATCCCATGTTAGCTGTGAAATAGAAAAGAGAAGCAGTGAGAGGGGGACATGAACTGGATCCGGAGGGCAGAGTGGAAATGTCACACGTAAATGACCTCTATGGGACACGACTCTAGGTTCTGCCTCAGAGACTTTGCTCCCCAGTGAGGGGAGGGAGAGATCTGGAAATGGTTCACGTCTTTTGTGTCCGGGGGATCATCTCAGCCCCTGCCGGTCTTCAGACTTCCACAGCTCGTGTCATCCTGGGATGGCTGGATAGCCACAGGGCTGAGGGACGTCGTTCTCTCCTCACCCTATCTGTTGGAGCAGGCCATGAGGTCACGGGAAACCGAAGTGTCTCCTTGCCCTAGGACCCTCTACCTTCCCCCAGATCACTTCACTGAGCATCCACATCTTCCTACTGTGTGGTCAGGACGCACTCCAAGAGCAATGTGACAGAGGAGGACTTCAGCTTACTTGTCCCCTTCTACCACCAAGACAAAGAGAAGCGGGGTCCCATGTGCATGAGGACCTGACCCAGCCCTCATTTTCCTTATCCACATTTGCCTCCACTATGCAACCCACACTTTTCCCCCAGGAGAGCCACCCTTCTCCTCCTTCCCCACTTCTGTCTTGCAAACTTCTGTGGGCGAAAGAGCTTGTTTACATGCTGAAAATGCTGAAGGAACTGCATCCCAAGAGAGGGGAGATGGTGGGAGTTCAAGTTTGCATAAAACCTTCTTCAGCAGGAAGCTGCAGCGGATTGACTTACAAGCTACCTAAGAGACAAGCCTTCTCCATCAAAGTAAGCACCACTGTTATGTTCTTAGAGATGTTCCATCTGGTCTTCTATGAGGAAAGCACATTCCTCCTACTCACATGGCTTAGACTTTGTTCCTTTTCAAAACAACAACCTTGGAATTACTGTACTAAAATGTTTTGATTCCTTTCAGAGACTCTCTCGTGTAATAACGGCATGGTATGAATGGATGTAACTTATCCATCGGGGGTGAGTAGTGACAGTTACAATTAGATAATACGGATGACATCATCTCTCCTCAGTCTATCTTCCTGCAAACTGATAATTGAGAGGTGGACTTACAGAGGCTTTATTTCTGTGAACAAAGCTTTCCTTGAACTTCTTATGATGATGACATGAAATATAAGTAAAGTTCATGAGTGAAAAAGCCCTCGAAGCTTCCCCTGTTGTGTGATCTGTGTTACATGGCTGCAGAATGACAACAAACAGAAGGCAAGGGTTTTAACAGAAAAGGTCAACTACTCACATAACTTGATAGGAAAATCGGCTTTCTCTGCAGAGGAGTGCTCCTCTCAACTGGGCTCACAGATGTGGGAGACATGTGCATTTAACCAAAAAGGGAAAGAAAAGCTCATTTAGCCAGAAGAATTATTCACATAAACCCTGTGATTAGTGGGCAACAGATCATTCTCACATCTATAAACAGGTACGACTCGGTTACACAAAATAGGCACAAATAATCAGAATCAGTTGGCCTTTTTCAAGCAACTGCAAAATAACATAGCCAAAGGGGAACGCCCATGGAAATGTAATACCTCCCTTTGAAGAACTTTCTCAACGAGAGTGATGCTTGCAAGACAAATAGCTACACTATCATTCATATGACATATTTATTATGTCATAATAATGACACACCTTTTGCTTTTTTTAACTTCACAATCTGTGAGACCCATGGCGAAGGTATTATTATCTATGTGTTTCAAGTGGTAAAATGAACAACAAGGGTTAGGTACTTTTTCATGGTCACACACCTAATTGAGGGTATGTCCGGGATTGTAATCCACATCACTGAAGCTTGCATTTCTCCTCTCCTTCCAGAACATAAGGTTCTGTTTAGCACATGACATCTTAGCCATTCCTTTTTCAAGGAGAATAAATTCCCAAGCTATACTAAGGGAAATAATAAACTGGAACTGCCTTGGCCCCGTGACCCTAAGGCACCCTTGAAGATGTTGACAAGCATTCTCCAGAATGAATGAAAAGGAGATGGATATTCCATCTCCCCCTCCTCTCTCTCCATGTCCTGTGGTTGTTCTTCTGCCATACAGGTATTTCAGCCCCTGCTGTACCAGGCAACAGGATTAAACAGGTTGGTGGGGCATCATATTTCAGACAGTTAACTTTTTCACTTTTCTTCTCTGCACGTAGACTTGAGAGCTGACACCAGTACAGGAAGAGGGGAAGTGACAGAAGCGAAACAGAAGATTAAAAGCTGACAGACAGCACAGAGTGCTAGAGGGGAGAGTCAGACAACGTGAAGACAGAGACCCCAGGGATCTGATGCAGCTAATCAAATAGTGTGATGTGGTAGCCACATCAGTGCTTGACCTGGAGAAGTCTGGAAGAGGGAGGGGAGGAGGGATTGAGATAGAAACCACACATGAGGAAAGTAAAAGAAAAGGAAGTCTTATCAGAAATGAGTCAATACTGGCTGTTGAGTCATGCATTCCATTTCTTGAAGAGAAATAGCACTTACTGAGCTAATATCCTATGTAATTAAGTTCCAATGAGTTAATTGACTTTGGCTTGAGCTGTAGCAGGGGAGACTAAAGGAAAAGAGAGGAGAAAGATGCTTCGCCAATAGTGAGGTTGATCGAAATGAGGTCAAGTGATCTAAGAATGTATGAGAAGACGGAATTCTAAATCTCTTCATTATCTAGATAAAAGGCTGAGATAACCTCTGATAGCCCTCTTGAATTCTACATTCCACAAGTGCCACAAGTAGGAGATGGCCTCCAAGTGGTCACTGAATCTTACAGTAAGGTGATACTAAAAGCTGAAAAGACTATTGACTGTCAAGTTCAATTTCCTCAGTATGAAGAGGAAGAAAGTCACCAAATTTGAAAAAAGCACTTAGGCTTACTTCCTGAGTTCATTTTTCACTTGCTGTGTGACCTTGGACAAATCACTCAAACCCTCTTCTCCATTGTGAATGACGCAGATGTCAATGTTCAACACAGTATTGCGAGCATCATACTTACAGAACATGGGCAAAAGTACTCAGCACCAGAGGTACTTTGCAAGTGTTGATATTATTCAGCTGAGAATGCTATGACCAAGGAGGTGAAATGACCCTAAAATGCTTAAATAGCCAAGATCAGAACTTGGGTCTCATGACTCATGCACCTTGCTAGCTGAAAATACAATGATTTTTGGATGTTTATAAATGTTATAATGTGGTGACTTATTGAGATGCTCTGATGTGTCCTCTGGATTGAGCTGTGAGCAAACCCCAACTCCATTGCTAAAGCGTCTGTTTTCTTTACACCCATCCTGAGAGAGTGGAAAAGGAGTGCTTCCCCTAGAAATCAATATGGCAGCCTCCCAGTGGCCTGTGGGAATTCTCCGTCCATCTCTAACAGCAAACAGGCAGCCATCAGCAGCACAGGAAGGCATACCACCGTGCCCACAGGAAGTCATACCGCCATGGCTACTGGGGTCAGAACCAAAATCTGCAGAGGTACTGGCAACTACCAAGAGGTTGGGGACCATCTTAAGAAAGAGAATGGGACCAGCCACATACACAGGCTCTCTCCTCCTGGGCACCTCACCAGACTGTCTGGTGTCATCCAGAATGCCAGCTAAACCATAAATCCACCCAGTGGGTGAGTCCCAGAGATCTGTCCAACCCTGCTGGGAAACAACACATCCGGCCTTTGACAGCACTCTTATGACTGCTTGGCTGAGAAGTGGTATTTTAAATAAAGAGAGAAAAAAGCACCCTATTATTTTACTCTGGTAATTGACAACAAGTTTCTCATGAGTAATTTTATAGCACTCAGGGAGTGCCGGAGTTTGATTTAACTTCTCTTTACAGGAGCCTCAAACCTGCAGTCCCAACACTATTTTGAATGAAATGAAATATGCTTCAAAAACCCATATGGATATTAAAATATCCTATTCCTCTGGCCCACACATTAAGGGCCTTTTTCTCAGTTTACTCTCTTAAAGTCCCCTTTTGGAAAGAGAAATCATCTTATATTTGAGATCCTACTCTAGTGTGTGTGTATGTATATATATTTTTTAAGTTTATTTTCTAGCAACCAGAGAGTGATTCCCAAAATGCAATCTTTAGGAAATTAGTTCCTCAAAATATTTTTTTTTAATGATGGGAGTGGCTTTCGCAGAACGGGTTTTAGCAATTCACAATATACATTAGTATGGCAAAGGCTCTGAGAAATCCTGCAGAAGACAGCCTAGTATATTTCTGATTTGACCACAGAATTTCCCAAAGTAAAGTAGAAGGCAGGACTTTTCTATGAGAAATTGCATACACACAAACACATTCCACCGCTTTCTAATTCAACAGTGATATCTGAGCCCACAGAGCCGGAATCTCGAGGAATATCTTTTGAGAAACTCTGTGTTAAAAGAGAAGGAAAAAAGGTATAGTCAGTGTTCAGGAGTAAACCATGTTCTACTTTACTCTGGCCTTTGTACCCCAATTATTCATTCAACAAACATTTACTGAGTATTCTGTATGGATAATGGACAATGGGAGATGTAAAGATAAATCAGATGTGAAGAAAGATACCAGACAGCATCACCAAAGAGAATGTGATGGACGAGAGAGATCTTCGAAGTATCTTGTTCAACCCCCTTTGCTACTGAGATGAGAAACGGGGACTGAGACCAATTAAACAATTGGTCTGTGGACATAGAACACTTTGAGATCCCGCAATTAGAATATAAACGTGGGTTGGAATAAACATTTAACCTACAGAAGAGAAAATGGTTCTAGGTACAAAGGCATCTAAAATAATCTCATAGTGAAGGGCTGAAGTCCCAAGATTCTCAGGGAAGGGGTAGAAATGAAGAGTTCTTAAGTGCCAGGAGTGACATCAAATTGGATGAGCCAGGTGTCCTTCACTGAGGAGAAATTTACACTCAAGCTTGGTCTCTGCACCAAGAGGAAACAGGCCTGATGCATTCAAGTCTACTTGGCACCTTCTAGGGCTTGGGATGGACATGGGAATGCCCTAGAGTTGATAGGAGACACTGTCCTTGTTCTTCGGCAGTGGACACTCAGTGGTCTCACTGCGTGGACTCACAGTCACAGCTCTTTAGGACTTTATTTGGCTACTTGTTTCATTGATTTTTTGTGATGAACTGCTTATGACATAAGCAGAGAATATGAGTTTAGTAATGAGATTTTTTTTCTTCTATAAGTCTATAAGTCCATAAGTCATTGACTATACTTATTTGAACATCAGTGGAAAAAATCAACTTATTAGGAAAAGAGTCAGAAGTGACATGCATTCTCTTTTAAGCAGAATGGGAGGTGGCAAGGAAAAATTAGAAAAAACTTTTACAAAATATTTCAAAGGTGGGAACTCCCTGTTTAGGACATGGGCACTGCCCGCTGGTGCCTCAGGACCTGTTGTTCGTGTCAAATGCAAGTCTGCAAGGTCAAGCAAGTGGTTTGGCCTTGCTGTGAATTTTGAAGAAAATTATCAGAGACTCCCCAAAGCCAGCCTTTCTCAGCAGGGCCTTGTTCAGACTCCACAGAGTTCTCGGACCCCTCCCCAGTTCACTCCAACTAGGCTGCCCACCTTCCCGTCAGCACTGCGGAGTCCTTGCTAATCACTGTTGCCGCACCTGCCCCCACCCCACCGGCTGGAGAACCGCAAAGCCAGCTGAGGGGGCAGGTGAGATTACCACAAATGAAGTCAAGATAATCCCAGGCAAGGACCTTTTATCCAGGAAAAGTCTCCATCAAGTCGTCCTCACAGCTCCTCACAATCTCCTCTTAATAAGTTGCACGCCGGAATGTTGCAAAGATTAGACCTGTTGAGGAATGCGATGCTTTGTAGCCCTGGCATGGAGGGCTTTGAGCTGGGGAGGAGGGGCAGGTGGGTAGCAAGGAGGAAAAGAGAGGAAAACAAGACAAAGAGAACAGGCTCTGTCATCTGGCTGCTACAGCCTTTGTTCGGCCGGCACGTTCTTTGGTGATCTCGACGGACATAGTAATGCATTTTATCTGTTCAGTGTATTGTGTATGTGTGTGTCATAGGCCTACGTGTCTATTACCGACTATAAAAAATATATAATATGCGCCAGAAAGAAAGAGAAGAGAGGATGCAGATGACTCAGTGAGAGTTTGCTTTGTCTCAGGCAAGTCGGTCTCCCAGCACCCAAATTGTGATGATTATCTCCAGCCAAGCAGTGATTTCGCAGAAGAGGCCGTTTCATCAAGTAGAAATAATGTTTAAAACATTAATGAAAGGCTATGTTAATTTCTGCCCTCAAGCGCCTGGACAAAGAACGGCAAAAAGGCTCTACTGGACATCGAAAGTCAAGTTTCTTTTCTGGAGCTGGAGTAAGGGGCAGAGAGACAGGGCAGGACAAAGGCTAGAATAGGATGGAAGTGAAACATCACTGTGCACTCACTTCCTACTTGCAGACCCGCTAGGGCAAACGTGCTTGCTTTTATGTTTTCTGGAACCTGTTCTTTGTCAATGACATATTCACAGAGAGCCTTTCATAGTAGAATAAGAAAAAACTTTGGGGTCAGGCAGACTTGGGTTCGAGTCTTGCCTCTGCCCTTGGCAGCTGTGTGAACCTGTCTGGTTCTTGGTTAGTTCATTTGTAAAATGGGATGGCGAGACCGACTTTGGAGGTTTTGTGAAGAGTGAGGACGGTGAGTGCCCCCAACACACGGCACATAGCAGCACCACCGTTTTGTAAGTATGTAGCTGGGGAGGGATTTTGCTCCATCTCTAAGTGAGTCCTTCTTACCTCCTGCAAATATATGGGATGTGACCAGGCCAAAGGAACAAGTTGCTGAGGGAGACTGGCTCTGTCTGCCTTTGGAAGGCCATCCTAACCCCCTGTAGTGCCGGTGACAGAAAGACAATGAATTCTAACTAATCAAACTGCCAGAACCCCAGGGGACATATTATAGCATAGTAAAATAATTCTTGTAAAGGAGGATGCTCTGTCCAGAGCATCCCCGGGCCATGCATTGCCTCTGGCAATTGTTTGCAGGACATAGTGGAGAGCCCTGGATTCATGTACCACCAAGTGTGTGCTCTCTCCAAGACAAGTTTGACCGTTGGAGTCATTCCTAGTCACCGCAAGTTGGATCTCTGGAGCCATTCATTCATCCATACATTTCACTCATTCACTCACCTAGCAACTGGTTTTTGTCTGAAGAACACGGCTGGAGGTCATGGCGCACATAAAAAAGCAAGAGGAGGGCATGTCTGCCTGGAGCTCGCCCTTAAGGCAATAATGGACAATTTTGACAAGTCCTAAAAGTCTTATCCCGCACATTCTTTGTTTCCTTCAGGCGTTTGGACATCCGTGAAAATCATCAAAGACAGGAGAAGACAGGGAGATGTGAAATGCACCTTTTTATTAAACGTCATTGGAAGTACTAAGAGGATAAAAAAATAAAGGGTTGAAAACAAAGGAAGCTTCCTGTTTAATACACGGTCATTGCCTTCAAGAGATATTTAATTAGTTGAGAAAACGGGGCGTATGTACATAATCACTTAAAGGAACAATACAAGAAAAGTCAAAGCATGCTTCTTTCAACTTTTCTGAGGGTTCAAATATTTCCTCCCCCCCAAAAAGATATCACAGGCAGCATATATATATTTTCTCATCGGTATCTCAATAGTATCCATGTTATTATAAGAGTTCAAAGCCAGGCATAGTAGTCTTAAACCGGAGCAGATAAGAAAGTCTCTGTGAAAGAAAACAACTTGAGTTGAATCTTTTCAGGGAATATATTGATTATCACGATAGGTAGCTTTCATCTCTCAGGTATTATGCTATGCCAGTACTGTGCTGTGTGTTTAATCTACACGGTCCCGTGTGATCTCCATAATGACCCTGTGATATGAGTTTTGTTACCTCACTTGACAGAGGAGAAAATGGTGGCTCAGGGGCATTTAACAAGTTCAAGGTCTCACAGAAAGTTGGGGGTGGTAGAGCTGAGATTTGAACCTGATTCCGTGTGATTCCAAGGTCAGTGTTCACTTAACTCTGTGATAACACTTCTTTGATCAGAGGGATGCAGATGAGCAGAAAGTGTGTCAGGCAAGAGAGATGAGTGTGCAACCTAGCATGGTGACACAAATGGCCATGGCCCATAAGGAAAGCCAAATTGACTGCAGCGGGGATTAATGGTTGTTTCCAATATCCGCTCTCTCCTTCATGCTTTAGTAGCAAAACCCCAAATGTTAGCCAGGCACACCATAGTTTAGCAGATATATATTTCCCAGCCTCCTTTGCACCCGGATTTGGTCATGTGACTAAATTTTTGGCCAATGAGAACAAAATGGAAGTGGTACATACAACTTCCAGAAAATGTTCTTGGAGGGAAGGACTGTATTTTCCTTCATGCCTTCCTCTTTTTTTTTTGGATTTGACAGCTAGATCTGTAATGGCCAATCCATATCACAAGTGATCTTGGGAGTGGGGGTCACACAAAGTAGAGCAATGAGAAAGAAGGAGCCTGGGTCCCTGATCACTTGGTGGAGCAGAGCTGTCATTCCTGTCCTGAGCTGCCTGCACTTGGTTTTTAAAATGAGAGTGAAAAAAGCTTCTGTGGATGTTTAAGTCGCTGTTATTTTGGGTTACACTGTTACTGGCAATTGAACCTAATCCTAATTAACACGTAGTCTACATTGACTTGAGCCAAGAGTTTTTATAGATGATCAGTGGGAAAAACAGTTGGAAAGATATGGAAATCGTGGAGAACTTCTCAAGTCAAGTTAAGGCATGTGTCATTTATTTTGTAGACTTTCTGGGCAGACAAATATAATGAAAGTGGCATTTCCAGAAGAATATTCTGGTTGTGTGGTATTGAGTGTCCCAGTCTGGAGAATTAATGAAGGAAGTGAAAGCATTTGAAAAATGACTCCAATAAACCAGGTGTGAGGTGTTCAGAGCCTCACAAAGGGGGTATGACTGGGTGGTCAGGAATTGAAGCTGGAGGATTTGGATACTAAGTCAATATTGAGGGTTGGAATACAGAGTAGTCAAAGGTGATTGAGATTTTTTCCCTGAAGAGCCATGGAGCATTGGCAAAAACTAAGAAATCAGAAAGTGAAAGAAATATCAAAGCAGGGGACTGAGTTCTGTCTTAGACTTGTGGAGCTGCAGCTCATGGCAACATGTCTAGAAAGATACAGTCAGGCTATAAATGCCTGCAGCTTGTCAGATGCAAAGTTCAAAAACACAAGTTTAGCCAGGTGCGGTGGCTCAAGCCTATAATCCCAGCACTTTGGAAGGCCAAGACGAGAGGATTGCCTGAGCCCAGGAGTTTGAGACTAGCCTGGGCAACTTGGTGAGACTACGTCTCTACAATAAATCAAAAAACTTGCTGGGCATGGTGGTGCATGACTGTAGTTCCAGCTACTTGGAAGGCTAAGGTAAAAGGATTGCCTGAGCCCAGCAGGTCAAGGCTGCGGTGGCCGTGAGCATGATACTGCACTCCAGCCTGGGTGACAGAGTGAGACTCCAACTCAAAAAAACAAAAACAAATAAAGCACACAAGTTTAGACAGTGGAAAGCATAAAGAGAGGTAAAATTGTGCCACTAGATGGGTTCTCAAAGAGAGCGATCTAGAAACAGGGCCCAATCTGTGTGTACAAGAAGGGGAAAGAGGCAGCAGACACAGAGAAGCAGACACAGATTAAGGGGGAAGAGGTAAATCGGATGGCTTCTTGTTGTAGAGTCCAAAGAGAAGAACTTCCATCAATGTAGAATGGGCCAGAAAAGAAGAAGGATAAGTGAGAAAAGATTGAATTTGGTAATGTGGAGGTAAGTCATTGTTGACCTTCCAGTGACAGGGTCACCAGAGAGCTGGAAGTGGAAGGTCTGGTTGCAGGGAATTGAAGAATGAATGTCTTATAGAGGAAAGGAGGTATATTTGAGAAACTTTTGCGTGAATTTAAAAAATAACAATGGAGCCAAAAAGTTAGCATAAGAGCACAGTGTGTCAGAGTGTTTATTAGGATAGGAGAACACCTCATGGATTAGTTAGCAGTGACATAAGCTGAAGGGAGCCAGCCCTGTAAGCCTTGGTAGCCTCGTGTGTCAAATGAAGATATTACTATCTACCATGTGGGATCACTGCAAAAATAAATTAATAAGTGTGAAAATACACAGCACAGAGCATGGCAAGTTGTAGTGTCCCATCAAATATCTTATTTCTCACTGCCTGCAGATTATTTGTCCTGATATATGTTGTATTTTTATACCCAGCTAATTGCCCCTCAAGGAAGTGTCCCTGTGTTCTAGAGATCAGATAAGAGTTCAAGGTAAACTTATCCCAACCATTTAAAGAAATAGTCCCTTGGGACCCCAGAGAGGCTCAGATTTTACTGCAGCATTTTAGACCTGTCTGGAAGGAAGAGAACCCCCAGAAATGGTGACTTGAAAAGCTCCTATTGATCTACAGCATCCAAGAAGCATACGATGGCCTTGTCATGTCATAGATATACCAAAAGCAATAGCCAGATCTTGTGCTAAGCCCATACAGGCTTCATTTTATTTAATCCACCCTATGAGGTCAATACAATTTTGCATGTGAGAAATCTGAAGCACAGGAGAGTTTAACATTGTCATTTGCTGCAGATCTCATGTGAGGGGGAGGAGGGTTTTGAGCTCATCAGAGTCTAGAACCCATGTGATCTACCCCGACTCTGTAGGCCTCTTTCTGTTTGAGTGTTTTGGGACTTGGTTATGCACTCTAGACTGTTTCCACATGCACCTGCCCAGGGGTGAGAAGACTGAAGTCAGCCTGGCGCGGACTGGGGAGGGAGAGTTAATGATGACAGTGATGCCAAGACAGTCAGTGTGAAGAATGAGCCTGTTCCCAAACAGAGAGGTGGCCGGTGGCCCAAGTGCTGGAGAGAGAGTAGGGACCTGTCACCCCCTTTATCCAGCAGCACTCAGATGCAGAATCAGGACCAGACCCATAGGCCACAGCTTGAACTCCAAGTGAAATGTCATGGCTTCTCCTTCAGCCATTCACAGTCACTACTTCATGGAGACGGAGACAGCTCTGGCCTTCTCACACCACGGTAATTATGGAGGTGGCCAGCCCCCTAAGTGACTCCACCCAACACAGACACCTCAGAACAGCTATTCTGTAAAGCACGCCCAAGACTGTTACCTCTCTACATGAAGTAAGCTAAAGATGAAAGACCAAGGCGATCGTTTTAGACGGGCTTATGCGTAATTACGCATTCATCAGTCAGAGCTTTAATTACCCGGAGATAAAGGTACCATTAGCGTTTCAGGGAAAACTGGCTCCAGCAAAATGCATTTCTTTTGTCTTCTAGCCAGTGACAACTAACTGTTATCCTTGGAAGGGCTTAGCAGACAGACTCCAACTTAAACCACAGAAGGTGATGCCACTGAGCCAGCCACAGCATTCGTGAGAGAGGTGGGCACAGGCTGGAAAGCCCACAAGCACTCTGGAGACAAGGGCATACTTCCTTGAGTGACAGAGTAACATCAGGGTGAGAGAAATGGAGGAGTGAAATAAAGGGGACAGAGGAAACCCAGGAGTCTTGCTTAAGGCATCACATTGCAACTCCCTGACAAGAAATGCAAGATCTCAGGTTCTACCCTGGACCTCCTGAATCATAATCCGATGTTTCATGATCCCTGCACACATTTCAATGTGAGACACATTGCTTTAGAGGTCATCACACCCAAGGACAGCATCCCTGCTGTTCTCTATGTCAAACAAGAGCTGGGGTTTGCTCACCTCTCCTATTCAACTGTGTACGTTCAAGAGGAAAAACTGGAGGCAGAAATGTGTGTGCGTAGGGAGTGTTTTTCTTTTCTTCTTTTTTCCATCATCTGGCAGGATAAACAGATGTTCCCATCCAGTGTTGCTTTAAAAGGTAAGCATAATTGAATGGGGGCAGAGTGGGGCGGAAGTGAGACCATAAAACACACACAGTGTCAAATTGAAATGATGAATACAGCTGAGAGGCACGGCATCCCCCAACGTGGTGCGAGATGCGACAGACAGGTCAGGGCAAACGCTGGCGAATCCATCTCGGTACCTTCCGCCTAAGGGCTGGGACAGGCAGCAACAGAGAGAAAACCATTTCACAACGCGGAGAAGAGGAAACTGGCAAGAAAGCAACCTCAGGAAAGGGGGGACGGGTGAGAAGGAATCACGTGGTCAGAGAATTCCTTGGGTGGTGAGGTTATAGGTGTGGTGGGCTGGGAGCCATCGTTGGAGCAGCTGCACCTGAATGGCAGGCATCCACCCCGGAGTTGGGAATGATGAACCAAACTTCTGAAGTCTGAGGATAGATCTGGCTTTTAGTCCCAATGCTGCCGCTTATTAGAAATGTAAATTGGCCAAGAATGTAACTTTTCTCATTGAACCTTGACTTCCTCATCTGTGAAATGGGGATAGTCCCATCAACTTCAGAGTCGTAAAGATTAAATAAGAGCAATGCATGCTAAGCCTTTATTATTTTTCCTGCAAGTATTCCCAGTGTTCTTCCTTTACCAGTAAATTTCTTCTTTCAGCCTTGACTTTAGTCGGCATACTGAAAGAGGGATGGGAAGTGATTAAATGATTTTTCTCTTTTGAGTTGGAGTCTCACCTCTGTTGCCTAGGCTGAAGGGCAGTGGCACGTTCATGACCACTGCAGCCTCAACCCGCTGGGCTCCAGCAATCCTTCTGCTTCAGCCTGGAAGTAGCTGGAACTACAGGCATGCGCCACCACGCCTGGATAATTTTCTTATTTATTGTAGAGATGAGGTCTTGCCAAGTTGCCTGCCCAGGCTGGTCTCGAACCCATGGGCTCAGGCAATCCTCTCACCTAGGCCTCCCAAAGTGCTGGGATTATGAGCATGAGCCTCCCAGATGGTTCAATGATTTTACAAGCGTTGTCCTCTCTTGGTGAACTCTGAGGCCACTCACTTAACGATATTGAGAGCTTACGCATGTCAGGCATATTAACCAATTAAGCTATACCGATTAGCCTCCAAGCATCAACAGAAGAGAAAGCACGATGAAGAGGCACCAAACCAGGTGCATGTATCCTCCTGACCACACGTGCCTCTGCTTTCTATGCCCCAGCTCTGAAGAAGCGCAGGAAGGAGTTTGAGCCAACTCTCTGGGCCTCCAGGAATGGCCTTGGTACCAGGTAAGCAGTTTTGTGATTTTTGCATCCCACAGAGCGTTTCCTGCATGCTGTGTCCCTCAGCTAAAGGGCACAGGGCCAAGGAAGCCAGGCTCAGTCACTCTCCAAGTGGCCCCCTGGCACTGCTCTGTCGGTCTGCATCCCAGACCAGACCATCCACCTTACAGACTCATGCCCTTAGTGCCAACGATGATGGAAGGAGAAAGCAGGTGGATCTGCACACTGTCACCTCCTAGGAGGCAAAGAAGGTGGCAGGAAAGGCCTTAAGAGCAATGACCAGTGGCTGATGGGTTCTTGGTGGCCTTTGTCAGAGACTGCCACAGCCATAAGGAGCCCTGCAGAAGTGCTGAATTGCAGTCATCGATCACCAGGCTCTGAGAGCAGACAAAATGGGATGTGAAGCCCTTGTCAACCTCTTATTAGGTCTTGGCCTTCTTCAATTCTCCAAGCTGGGGTTTCCTTGCCTGTAAAATGGGGATTGTATCAGTAACTACTTTTGTATCATTCAAGGTTCTGGCAGAAGCAGATGGCACGCTTAAATTGGGTAATTTCAGGAGAGTTTTATAAAATAACTACTTGCAGAAGTGTGGGCAGGGTATAGGGAAACAGCAGGAAGAATGCAGCACTCTAGGCTAGAAACAGTGGGGACCACCATCACCCAGGACAGAAGGACAAGGCCTTGGAAGAAGCACGGACGCCTCGACAATAGCTATGAACTCGCCAAGGTCACTCTGCAAGGTGGGGTTCAGGGGAAGAAATACCCTTGCCTCTCTTTCCTCCCCTCACCCGCACCGGCTGAACCCAGCTCGAAGTCCAGGCAATGCAGCCCATGATGGTGTCCCTACAGCCCAGGCTCCTGGGACACAGAGCAGAGGAGAATGTGCTGCTTGGCTCACCCGCCAAGATCTCAGAGCACCTGGGGTCTGGCTGGCTCACCCTCTTGATTTCAATCTGATGATGCTTGCAGCTTACATGAAAGTGCTATTTTGAAAGGGATCACCTGGAAATGACTCCCGGGGCACCCATAACTCCCTCCAGCTCATTCAGCAGCTGCCCTAACCCAGGTATCTGCTTCTTCCTCTGGAAAAAAGAAATCACTCCACCATTATCCAACTTTCTCTTCAGATCCCATGGAAAGCCCGGTACTGGCCCAGGACCTCGCAGTGTGCTATATTCGCCTTCTGGGACGATAAACCCCTTCTGGACCCAGAGTGCTTTATTTGAAACTTTATTTCATGACCTTTGACTTTGACTCTCTCAGGGACATCTATGTGCCATCCATGAGATACCCCAGAGGATACTGTCTGTCCCCACCAACTCCCTCTGCTCTTGGCATCCACCACTACTGGCAATCTACAAACCACTCTGCACCTGGCTGGGAACCACAACCTTCTTCATCCCCAGAAGGAAAAACAGCCGTGTATTGCACAAATCTTGGCCTCATCTGCAAACCCCGTGTAGCACTTACTCATCCAGGACTCATCTAACAGGCGAAAGAGAGGAGCTAAAACCATTTCCCATCAGGGTCAACCTCAGGTAGCACCACAACCGGTAAATCGGGAGAGTCGCAGACATATGCCCATGGGGACTGCCCAGGTGAGACTGTCCAGCCATTAGACAGCCTGCCAGCTTATTCAACAGGGGGCAAGAGCTCTTCCTCTGGGAGCATCTAGGCTGAGTTTATCCCTTGGCAACCTGGCTTTCTAAGGCATTGCTGAAAAGTGCAACTTGAATATGAGAGCTCTATTTTGTGCTCAGGAGCAAATTCAAGCATAAGCATACCTTCTTAAAGAGATGCTTCAAGCTCTCCATGTCAGACCTCTCATTAGAAACATTGCTCCCAACCTGGGCTTTCTGTTCAATTGCCCAACTCTTTTCCTAGGAAACAATGGAGATGCCATTTCATACTTCCCCACTGGCTTTTGACTTCTTAGGACACCATGTTTTGGCTGGGACCCAAGCCAGGAGGCAGCACACAGACTGACTCCTCGTAGGGCCTCGATGGGAAGACAGGCATCTTCGCTCCCAGGCTTGACACTTTCTAGAGCGTTCTCAGCCTCAGTTTCCACATCTGTAAAGTGGAGACAACATCTATCTCATAAAGAAACGATGAGAAGCGAATGAGATAATTTGTAACACGTGGAGTCCAACAGAGAGTCAAGCTCAATAAATGGACACGTCAAACAGGAAAAAATGCTCCCCCCCCCCATGCTGACACTTTCTCTGTTTCCTTCTATCCTTAAGGCTAGTTAAAGTAACATGTTAAACATCAGAGCGGTTTGTTTATAGGCAGTAAAGGGAAACCTACAATCCTGGAGGTATTTTAAATGAAATAGCCATTTCATCTCGTTGATAGAGATACAGAAAGGCAGGAGATGGGGAGGGAGCATGCATAGGCCAGTTTGACCTGGGGCTGAAACAAGAGGAAAGGCTGTAGAAACTTCTTAGCAGCTATGTGATGATTAGATGAGATGCAGCTAAACATCTCTTAACTAGTGAGCTGCTGACTCAGTTGATGAAAAATGAAAAAAGCGAATAGGAAAAAATGAATCCCATCGGGCTGCCTCCCCTGGCACGCTGGCTACAAGGCTATATGCATCACAGCCTTCCAATAAATATGAACTAATAATCAAACTGAAAAGCGAGGAAATCATTGTTCTCCCAGCCTGGCTGTGCGCCCAGCTGCTGCTAGCAGGGTGATGAGCTGATTTTTATCTGACAGTGGATCTCCCCTTTGCCCAGAGAAACGCTGAGGAACCCAGTCCAGCTGGAAGACTTTCCCAGCAGTGTTTACTTGGACTGCATCCCTTCTCTTCCAGTACAATCCTCATACCACACCCCAGGGAAGCTCACCCTTGACTTTTTTTTTTTGAAATAAGCAATTTGATTTGCTCTGGTTTCCCTAAGGATGAAAGTATAAAGAGTCCACTTTTGGTTTCCAGGCCCCTGTTGCCAAGAGTGGAGTTATATTAAAACTGGTTCGAGCCCAGGAAAGACCAGAGGGAAATGCCACCAGCTCTTTAAATTAGGAGTGACCTGGGAATTCTGTGTTGACTAAAACCTGAAGACCAAATATCCTCTGTCTGAAACAGATTTATTCCATCTCTACCGTCTTCTGTTGGTTAGTTCCAGCAGTTGCTTCTTCCTGTCAAGGTCGCTGACTGAATATCCTGAGTATCAAAATGGGGTTTATTATCCAAGATGGCAAAAAAGTCAAGTTTCTCAAATGAGTCGGGGTCAAAATGCTTTAAAGGGGACCATAGAAACTCTTGGCTTCTTGGATGTCATTGTGCCACAGAAGCTTCTAAAGTATGGAAAATGATAAGAATTTCTGATAAGAGCATTTTATTTCTAAGAAAGAAATAAGACCAAGGCAACTTTAAAGTCCAAGAGCAAGGGTGTCCACTCATTCTGAATATGCTAAGTGGATTTCAAAGAAGATATCGAGGGTGCCAAAAACCATTTTTTTCTTTTTTTTTTGCTGACTCTGATTTTTGGCCAGGCCCAACTCACTGTTTGTTTGGGCTAAGCTGTGGAGGCACACCATCCCAAGCCAACCTAAGTCAGAAAAATAGGGATGGCAGAAAATTTGGGCGAAATAATGCACTTTACAAAGAAATCAGCAAGGATTTCTTCTGGTGACTTCCTCAAATATATTCAAAATTCACTGTCTTCAAATTTTTCACACACACACGGATTTACAGGCACCTGTCTATCTCAAGTGTTAGATGCATACCTACAGAGATGGTAACTTTTCAGGTGTTTTATCTCTGGAAAACAATATCTGATTTTGATTCAATTCAATAAGAGGACTACATTGATATTTTGCAAACATATAATTAGTACAGGGAGATTACAAGGAAGTGTAGAGTGGTGGTCTGTGTTCCTCAGATTCCACCGGTTGCAGCCTGTGAACTCCCTCCCTGATTCCCACCTTTGTGCAGCTCACTGAACTCTGGCAAGCAATTTTACTTTAAGGTTGTCCTTCCTTCTTTAGATGAGCTCCAGACATGCCGGGATCGGTGTTCACTGAGCCAATCTTTCTGCATGGAGGTCAGCTTGATGCTTCAAGCGTGCAGCCTAAAAGTCCAGGCCAAAGAAGCAAGAAATTAAAATAGCCAGGGCAGTCCAAGAGACTCACTGCTGTGTACACAGGCTTTTGAAGGTCTCTAGCATTCACCCCTAATGATACAAGGCAGGATGCATTCTGTACCTGCTCTGGGTTCCCCTGGAGGAAGCTCATCTTGGTTTTCCAGGATCCTGCTCGTGGGTGACCATCCCACACTGGGGAGAGAATGACTCAACTTTTGGCAAGCAGACACAAGAAAACTTGGGTGTCACTGGACATGACCAATCCTGGGGGAATCTGGGACAGACAGATGGCATCCGAATAAAGAAAGTGAACATCCAAATTAAAGTTGCCACCAGCATCCCCCACTGCCCCTTTCTTCCCTCAGCAATGTAATCAGTCGTGTTCAGCACGAATCATCAGTCATACCCTCCAGTTAGGACCCCAGAATGCCTTTGGCTGGCACCTTGGCTGACTATTCACTATTTCAGGGTCAAATGTATCCAAAGGCAAGAAATCTCCAAAAAGGAGTCAACTAACCCAGCTCAGCTGTTCAGTGCCTTAAGCTAGAGTTTAGAAGAAAGAAAAAAAAAAAAAGGAAGAAAGGAAACCATCCCATAATATCCATCTTCGGGCTTCCGAACGGTTTCCCTAAACGTCGTCATAGTGATGTGTATATAAGCCAGTCTTCATTCTGAACCACAATCTCCAGCTTGACAGAGAACACCCATTTGGGCTTCAAAATCAGGCAACAGTCAGGGAACACAACGGCACATTTTTGTTCAGGTTGAAACCTGATATTCCTCGCTTGGTACAGGAAATCTTGAGGGGTTTTGTTTTTTTCTCTGTATCCCTCTCCCTCTGTTCATCTGTCCTCTGCCTTTGCGGGGAGAGAGGATGAAGAAGAGGAAAAACCTTGAGGATAAGCCTGGAGGGAGACTAAGAGCTGGCCCCACCCAGCCCAGCCCAGCCCACATCCAGGGCCTCCTGGAGCAGAAACTCAGTGCATCAGAGCTGCAAGGAACCTCAAGGGCGAAACACAGTGCATCAGAACTGCAAGGAACCTCAGGGGCGAAACCAGAATCCCTCGGTTGGGAAGTGACTTGCTCAAGGTCACCCAGTGAATGAGTGAAAGAATCAGGGCAGACTCCTGACTCCCAGGACAGGGCTTTTCTATGGAGGGAACCATGACACCTCCCGGGATTGCCTAAGAAGCCAGCATCCTTGCTACAGGCAGCACTGTGCCTGTCCCCACATGGAAGAACATGACGGATGTGTGATAAATGAATGAATGCGACATCAGACCTCTCTTTTCAGAGTTTGTGGATTCTGAAGTAAATCTGTATCTATAAAAAAGCCAGTAGCAAAGACTGTATCCCCAAGTGCCCAGGCCACAGCCAGAGTCAATCGCCTTTCAGGTCTCCAGAGCTGTCCACCTCTGCCGAGATTAAAAACTAGCAAAGGCTGGGCTCGGTGGCTCAGCCTGTAATCCCAGCACTTTGGGAGGCCGTGGCGAGTGGATTCCCCGAGCCCGCGAGTTGAAGACCAGCCTAGGCAACTTGGCGAGACCTCGTCTCTACCACAGATTTTTAAAAAATTAGCTGGGCATGATAGCATGTGTCTGTAGTTCTGGCTATTTTGAAGGCTGAGGCGGAAGGATCACTGGAGCCCAGAAGGCCGACTGTACTCCAGCCTGGGCGATAGAGTGAGACTCCAACTGAAAAAAAAAAAGAACTAGCAGGGTTCACCCAATAGAGTCACTCTTCTGCCCATTATCAAGTAACTGACAAAATTAGAGGCCATCTGCGTGTATGTGTGTAGGGGAGGGTTTTGGGGGTCACGGAGAGAGGAAACCTGCTCACAGTTTTGTAAGTAAAGGTTGTAAATGCAACTCTTACACACTCTTCCTCCTGATTCCATTTTAGATCACGAAGATTCATTTGCAAGAGTGCCATCTTAAGCCAAACATGGTGGCTAATGCCTGTAATCCCAACACTTTGGGAGGTGGAGGCAAGAGGATTTCCTGAGCCCAGGCCTTTGAGACCCGCTGGGCAACTTGGCAAGTCCTCATCTCTACAATAAATCAAAAAATTATCTGGGCACGATGGCGCATGCCTGTAGTTCCAGCCACTTGGAAGTCTGAGATGGAAGGATTGCCTGAACCCAGCAGGTTGAGGCTGCAGTAGCCGTGAGCGTGCCACTGCACTCCAACCTGAGTGACAGAGTGAGACTCCAACTCAAAAAAAAAAAAAGGGTGCCACCTTGGATCAGCGGCATATTTTGTGCCTCTTGGAAAGAGCCAGCTGACTAGAATTTCAGGGGGACTGAACCAACAGCAGTGTCCTTACCTTAAAGGAAGCCAGTTAAATTAGCCAGTTGCATGCCCCATTATACACACATACCCAACAAGACTGCTCATTGCTGAGCAGAAAAGCAGCTGAAAGAAATGTGTAGGTTCTGCAGAGAGAGAAGCTGCATGTAGAAACAAAATCACCTTCTCGAAATAAGCTTGCTGCTTCTTGGGCTTTTGTAGCCAAGTCCTGCTGGCTGGCAGCTTGGTTCATCTCCTCTGTGAGAACCATGATGCATTTGGCTGTCTCTTGGCTTCCACTCTTACTTGTAATTTGAGGCGAGGGTAGATGGCTGGGGTCAGACAGCAAGGAGCCTGCAGGCTTAGAGGGGGGCCTCCTTGCTTGACTAGCCACCACAGGGCGTCGAGGCAGAAGTCCTGAAACTCTGCTGTGCTCTGTCTCCTAATCTGGATCCTTGGAAAGTCTAGAAGAAGGGAGAATTCAAGACTGGCTTCAGAAACCCTCTAGGGGAGAGTTCAGATCACACATAAATACCCCATGGCTTGATATTCCCAGGACAATGGGAGGTCTCTTACTTAGTACCAGGGATAAGACAGATGCTGCCGTCACTTCTTGAGAATCAAGTACGGCAGGTACATCGCTTGGCCCAGAATCGGGGCCCCATAAACATTTGTTGATTGAAACTGAGGTAACCTGTTTCTACCCCTTTCTGGATTATACTGTCATTGGGCCAAAGAAGAAATACAGAGTGGTCATGGGTGAATTAAAAAAGAACTTCAGATCGACTTTGAAATCTGTAGTACAGTGCTTTCTGAAGTTGTTTCACCAGATTCACCTCGAGGGTTTGTGTTCATCAGGAAAAGATACAGGAAAGTCTTTTCGTGAGGCCACAGTGGCGGTTAGTAAAGAGGGAAGCCCAGAAGTGGGCAGGTATCTCGGGCTGAGGTGAGAGGAGGGAGCAAGCCACACACAGCAGGCTCATTCCTGTGCCAGCGAGGGACACGGTACCAGCTGGAAGTGGACATGCTGAGTGGGGCATGAGTCTTCTAAGATGACTCAGTCAGGAGCAAAGCTGAGAGTGGGTTCCAAGTGCCCGGACTCCCAACAGGTCGTCCTTGAAGACAGCCACGGCCAAGGTGAGACCTATTCACTCTTGCTTACCCCACAGGAGTTTGAAATCTCAGACTCGCCTCTTCCCACCACTGTCCAGTTAGAATAGACTCCAGAAGTGCAAACTCATCTTCACATCAGCTCAAGGAAATATACACAGTCATGAATTTAGCTTCAAGTTTAAGTGTGTATGTTTCAAAGCTGATAGCCGACTTGTTTTTCTGAATTCTCTGCTGATTAAAATAATCAAACATGGCTGGGCTCAGTGGTTCAGCCTATAATCCCAGCACTTTGGGAGTAGATTGCCTGAGCCTGAGGGTTTGAGACCAGCCAGGGCAATTTGGTGAGACCTCATCTCCACAATAAATAAAAAATTAGCCGGGCGTGGTAGCGCATGCCTGTAGTTCCAGCTATTTGGAAGGCTGAGGCGGAAGGATTGCCAGAGCCTAGCAAGTCGATGCTGGGTGGCTGTGAGTGTGCCACGGCCCTCTAGCCTGGGTGACAGAGTGAGACTACAATTCAAAATAATAATAATAATAATAATAATAATAATCAAACAATTCACTCTCCCAAGACTCCTGGCCTGGCATTTAACAGACCTCCATTCTGCCTGTTATAAGCTGTGTAAACTCAGACATGTTATCTAACCTTGGGTGGGACCCTCATGGTCGAGGTAATTCTTGTAATTTAGGGACTGTGCTAGGTGCCAGGGACACGGAGATGACCAGGACAAAGACCCTGCCCTGGAGGAGTCTATGGGGAAGATCAACACCTCAACCAGGAATTTTAGAACCACACTGTGAGTGCTAAGATAGAAAAGCACACCAAGTTTAAACAGGGGATACCCAAGGAGTCCTTACTCTTACATAAGTTAATATCAGGGTGAGAAAAGTGAGCGACTAAATAGGAATTCGTATTCCCATGTTAGAAATAATATATATATATATATATATATTTTTTTTTTAGATTAGAAAAGGCGGTTTATTTAGAAAGCAAATCAGAGAGAGGAGAGAAATAATATATTTTTAAAGAAATCATTTGAACAAATATTTTTGCAGAACCTAATCTGTTCCAAGCACTGTCAAAGAAGTTGACACATAGAAATGTATGTAATCCTGGCAACTCTAGGTACTAACGTGATGCCCATTTTACAGAAGGAAAAGCAGTTAACCTTCAGTTAAACCAGCAAGGTGATTGGATTGTTCACATTCTAAGTCACCACCCACCTGCCTCAATGCACCATAAAGCTTTCTGGATTAAAGTGCAACATGGGCCAGGACAGCCACTGGGCAGATAGATCATCAATGGTACTCCACGCTAGGGTCCCCATACCACTCTGGGCTGTGACTTGTGGCATGTGTGCTGAGGAGATTTATTTTCATAAGTCATAAGAACTAATGATATTAGTATCATCATCAATGGAATAGTTGCATGTGGGACATGTACTGACGAAACCGGCAAAATAATTAAAAAACAGCCTGTTGACATGGGCTAAAAGTGTTTGTAGTAATGATATTTTAAAGTTCTAAGGAAGTCAGAAAAGAGTGACTGTAAGTTGTGGGTTGGGAGAGCCAGACTCAGAAGGAGTGAGGAGGGAAAGGCATCCCAGGTCAGAGTGACATGTGCAGAGGCAGGAGGTAGGTGGGTCATGGGTTGGGTTCTCTAACCAACTTTATTGAGACATGAGTTGCATACAAAGTCGCCTGTTTCAAATGTACAGGTTGACGAGCTTCGATGAATGTGTTGTAAAACCAGCATCATGTTCATGATATGAAACTCTGATCCCTCCAAAAAGTTACCCTCTGCCCCTTTGCAGTCAATCCACATCCCCTACCACCTGTCCTCGGCAACCCCTGGGCTGCCTTCTGTCACTACAGCTCTGCCTTTTCTAGAATTTCACCTACATGGAAGCATAACGTATGTAGTCTTTGGGGTTGGCTCATTTATTTAGCATAAAGTCATCCGCAGATCCATCCATATCATGACGTGTATCCGAGGTCCACTCCTTGTTATTACTGAGCAGTTTTCCTTTGTGTGGTTATACCACAGGCTAAGGACATCTGAGTTGTTTCCAGTTGGGACTGTTCTAAATAGAGCTGCTGTGAACATTTAAAGATAATTCTTTGTGGAAACACATTTTCATTCTCTTGGGTAAATATCAAGAAGGGGGATCGCCAGGTCATATGGCAAGCATATGTTTAACATTATAAGAAGCCACCACACTGTTTTCCAAAGTGGTTGTACCATTTTGCATTCCTAGCGGTCATGTATGAGAGTTTCAGTTGTTCCACGCCTTCACCAGCACTTGATGTTGTCAGGTTGTTTCTTGTCATTGTTGTTTTTGTTTTGTTTTGTTTTAACATTAGCCCTTCCAGTGGGCATGTGGTGATATTTCAGGGTTTTAAGTTGTGTTTCTTTCATGATCAATTGCTCATAGAGTGTTTTTTTCTTGTGCTTATTTGCCACTCATATATTTTCTTTGGTAAATATTTTGCCTGTTTATTGAGTTGTTTGCCTTCTTATTGAAGAGTAAGAATTCCTTATAGATTCTGGGCGCAAGTCTTTTGTTGCATATGTTACCTATATCTCCCCCAGTCAGTCACAGGTTGGTTTTAAGTGACAATGCATTTAACGACCTGGCCATTATCCACAACTAAATGGACCATTTCACCTCTCGATGACCAGCTTATCACCTATTCAGAAACAAAATAATATTTTTATACACCACGGGAATTCCATTATTCAGAAGTGGTTCTAACGGGCCATCATTGGATCCCCAGTCCTGATGTTCAAACAGACACAACTATGCTAAACCAAGATCAACTTTCCTAAAGGAAAAGAGTGTTGAGAAGATTGGGTCAGTCTTTGAAGGAGAGTTTTGCTCATGGTCTCTTATGTTAGGACACAGGGAAAATGTGATTAGTAATTCTCTTCTTTCATCTTGTTCATGTTTCAGTTTCTTCCTTTTTGAGCTTTGTATTAAACCATTCATACAGAAAAAGGATGCACAAAACATGTGTAAAACTTGATGAGTTTTCACAATGAGTTGTTTGATTTTTGTTTAATGGGGAAAATCAACTAACCTCTAGAGACAACATCAAGCTCTACAAAGTCTTATACTAGGCTGTGTGTGTGTGTGTGTGTGTGTGCGCGCACGCGCGCGCACGCGCGCGCACGCTCGCACACGCACTAGGATTGGAGAGTAAGATATTAAGGAACAAATTGCTACCTTCACTGATGGCACCCTACATGCTTTACATCTAAAACTTCATCGAATCCTCGCAACAGCCCCTTAAAGTAACTAATATTATCCCCGTGTTATAGATGAGGAAATTTGATGGCTCAGAAAAACAAAATAACACCCTACTATTATATGGCTAGAACGTAGTAGAGCCAGAATTCAAACCCAATCTTGTCCGAGTTTGCAACCTGCACACCACGTTTGACCTTGGGGACTTCTCGTCTGGGAAGAGAATGGACAAAACTATGTAAGGAAGAAATATGCGTGCACAAATCAGTATTTTCCTCTCAGTGTTATTTTCCAAGTTCCAGATCCAAATTTCCAGTGGCCTATTGAAAATCGCCACATGGGAACAGGGACTATCATAGCCACCTCCAAATTAGCAAATCCAAGGTCAGCCTCCCTCACACCTATAGCCCACCTGTGCATAGACACCTGGTCTACCCTCCTCCAAGATCCTTTGCCTTTGACATTGTTCAGACAAGTGTCTCCGTGACCCTTCCTTTGGCCTCACACACCCAATGCTGCTGAGTGTACCTTCTAACTTCTTGCAAAATTGTTTCTGCCTCTGTCTCCCACTGCCGTTGTCTTAGTTGAGGCTTCCTGGTGGCCCTCCCTAATCAAATCTCCTCTTCATGCATACTCAGCGTAACACCCTCCGACAAACACACCTAATGATGTCGCTCTCCTTAGCTGAAATGCCTCCCTGGCATTCCACAGGCCTTAGGAATAAATTAAGACTCCTGAATGTCAGCGCCTATGTGCCTGTAATTCAATGCTAATTTATATTCTTGCATCACCTTTCACCACTACAGCCTACTCACTGATGACTTGACCTTTCTCCATTCCCTAAACTCCTATTTTATTTTTTAGTTCAACAAATACGTACCAAGTGCCTCTTTCTTTGCTTGTGTCGGGTGTGGGGATGCAGAGCAAGGTTTCTCAGTCATGATGCTCTTGACGAAATTGGATAGGTCAGGCTTTGTGGTGGGGGTCGTCCTCTGGGGTTTTTAGCAGGGTGCCCAGCCTCTACTCACCGGATGCCTGTAGCACTTCCCTTCAACGTTGTGACAAGCAAGAATGTTTCCAGACATTGTCCAGTGACCCTCAGAGGGCAAACTCATTCCCAGTTGAGAACCACTGCTCTAGAGGGGGACAGACTCCCTGTCTTCCAGGAACCCTGGGTTGGTTAGTCACGGTGGGCACGTGCATGGTGCAAGGCAGCATGGGGGATCTTGAGAATGATGATCCCCTCTGAGTTCGTATCCTAACCCTTCTGCTTTCTGCTTTGAGACTTTGGACAATTTGAATAGACTCTCTGAGCCTTCAGTGACTCCTATATAAAATATGGGTTCAAATTTCAACTTGAAGACCACTGTGTGCATTATAGAAGTGAACACACGTAAACGCTTGACATATGAAGACCTTCAAGATGTGACGTATTCCACCCTTTACCCTGCATAACCCGCCACCCCCCCAGGAATAGTCCCAAAGTACCCTCTGTGCTATTTCTTCTGCATGGGATCCGAGCTTCCCTTCTCTTCCTATCCTTTGATGAATCCTTTAAAATTCAGCTCCAGCATCCAGCTTTTACAGTGTCCTGAAATAAAATTAGGTACCCTCTTCTTTGTGCTTTCCCCACATTTTGCTTACGCTTCTCTTAGCATATTGTTCACATTGTTGACTGCTTCTTCTAGGTCAGGGGTCAGCAAGCTCTCTGTCAAAAACCAGAAAGTAAATCCTTGGGGCTTTCAGGGCACACTGTCTCTGTCACAACTACTCAACTGAGTACTACAGGTAAAAACAGCCATAAAGAATAGTAAACGAATGGGCGTGGCTGTGTGCCAATAAAGTTTTATTTACAAAGCCAGATGGCAGCTGGGTTTGGCCGGCCACAAGACCCCTGCTGTGAGAAGTGCGCTCCTTCAGGTCAGGGTCTGTGCCTTGTTAACCTTTGTATCTCTAGCCTCTTGCATAGAACCTGCACATTGCAGACAATATTTAAATGATTAAGAGAGCAATGGATCTACATAAGTCATCACCCCAGTATCAATAAAACACCTAACTATACAATCTTTTAAGATCATGAGGATAAGGAGCTGACCTGAACAATAAAACAATCCCCAGGATGAATTTAATAATTAAAGAACCACCGTGCTCTCTTGTCTGGAGCTGTGAGCCAAGGTCTAGAGGCAGGTGTGGGGTTGCCAGAGAAAAGACAGGACGCCCCGCTAAGTTTGACGGTCAGAGAAATAACAAGTACGTGTTGGTGTATGTTCCATGCAATCTTTGAGAAATATGTACACTAAAAAAATATGACTGGTTGTTTATCTGAAATTCAACTGTCACTGAGTGTCCGTCCTTTCTTTTTATTTGCTACATCTGGCTACCTTATTTCAGTAGAGAGGGCTTTTGAAGGAGCAGCAGAAGAGGTGTTTTGCCCCAGAAATGATGAGAACCAGTCCAACCTGCTGGGCCACCCCTGCCCCCCAAGAGGAGGGCCCCTGTAAACCACACAGCAGTTCTGTTGGAACTGGAAATTCAATTAACAAAACGCTAACATGTAATTTCAGAGGAGGAGGGGAAAAAGCGTTATCACAAAGTTAATAAGAGAAGTATTTTAATTACGGTATTTAACAAGTTATGACCAGGCCACTGTGTTCTCTGGGGAAGGAGGATTCGCAATGTTCAAGAATCCTGGAGCAGGGAAGGGATGTGATGGGGTGGAGGTGAGGACACCACTGTCCTGCACTTCCCTGCAGGACATCTTTGAGTCCTCCGGCTCTGGCAGTTACAAGTCCCCAGGGAGCCATGACTTCCCCACGATTCAGAGAAGCAAGCTAGCTGTTCCCACTTCCCCGTGACAAGTTCCAGCCAAACAGGACCCCAGGAGACACATAAAACCCAAGCCTGACCTGCAAAGCTGCCCTTTGTCCTGACATCCGTTAGGGGGGAAACAGTTGATTTTCGAGGGCACCCCGACTCCCTCTTTCTGTGTCCCTCCTGCTGAGAATCCCCCCATGGTGGCACCTTCTCTGTTTCCTTCCCTAAAGGGACCAAACAGCAACACAGGCAACGGACCTTGATACAAGGTCTATCAAGGAAAAAGACCGTGGCCATGCCATCTGAGAGTGACAGGGAAGCTGTGGCATGTGGTATCACAGGGTCGAAATGGCTCAGCTGGCAGAGTCAGATGGCCCCTTGAAGTTGCAGGCTGACCCCAAACTCTCCAGTGGTGGCAGAGAGTCTGTCCTCGGGGCACAGGGCAGCGAACCCTACTTCTTTTTAAACCTCGGGTGGATGAAGTTGAGCCCAGGGAACACAACATAGCCCCATGGCCTTAGACAAGCCAGGCCAGGAGCAGGGGTAGCCTTGGTTTTCCCTCTCAGTGTTCCTGTCCCTCACGACTTTCAGGCATTTATCACAAAACAGGAAGGGGCCTCTGAGGAGGAAACAGCGGGTGAAGACTCGGAAACTCATGTTGAGAAGGTGGCCCTAGAGGAGTGGAAGGAGCAGGGAAGGGACACCCTGGCTGAGAGGAGGGGGTGGAAGACTGCTCCCAGGGACTTGACATTCCCTTCTTGTCACCAAAGGAGACTCTCTAGACCTAACCCCAAGTAGACAGCAAATGAAAGAAAGAGGTAGAGCCTGGCACTTGGATAGAGAATCCAAAGGCGTTCCCAGTGTCATTTGGGGAAGGAGGTAAGAAAACGAGAGAAATTAGAGGTGATCTTAGTGCGATATGCACAGTCCAACCCAAATAAGCCTCATCAAAATAGATTTAATAGGCCCCCAGCTTCCATGGTTTTATACACATTGAGCACGAAATCATCACTGCAAAAAGGCCAGGTCTCATTTTCTCCATCCCTTCCCTTCCTTCTTCCCCGTCCTTTCCTGAACACATCAGATCAAAAGCGGGGAGTGGAGCTCTCACCGTGGGAGGGCAGGAATGAACCACAGTGACCCGAGGTCGGGTGTCAGGCCCAAAGGGTGAGGAAGGTGTCCACATGGAGAGAAAGGTCCAGCCTGGGAATCGGGCCTGTGCAGGATAAGAAGGCATCCAGGTGGAGGGGATGGGAGCTCCAGTGGAGAGCGATGGGTTACACACAGAGGGGTTGACCAAACAAGCAGAGACTGAAGAGGACACAGGCCAGATTCCTCACTGTGGGGAAGGGAATTCCACCTAGAGGAAGGGAGAAAACTAGAATGAACTCTGGGTGCTCGATTGAAAATGGAGATAATATTGTAAACTCCAGGCTTCCAGTATGCATGGATACAGAATTAAATATAGAGGTGGATACCAGGACGTGTGTGTGTCTGTCTATAATTCCACACATGTTTACGCACACAAGCGCACTGAGGATCTGGGAACAGCGACACCCCCATAGCAACGGACACTCTTAGTTCCTGGATCTATTTTCTGCATGCTCACTAAAACAGCAGCAATAACAAGGCTCCTTGAAGAAATGGATGGTTCAGGGCCAGGGCAGGGCAAATGCAAGATAAGCCTGGACCATTGCGATGCCCCATAAACCAAGGAGGCGCTCGCAGAAGGGTGGAGACACTCACGGCGGCACAGAGTCAGCCAGAAGGAGGTCCCTCTTGCCAAATCTGGAATAACTGGAGCAGAAAAGAATGATGGCTAATGAAGAAAATAGAAATTCTCAAGTCTGCATATCGATATCAATAAATTACTTGAAACTTTGATGGAAGACAGAATATTTGCATAATCTCAAAATATCTCTCCTCCAAAAGAAAAATGCTTGTTAATTGCACAGGGGGAAAAAGAGAACTTTATGATGGAGAAATCTGACAGATCTGCCTTCATCAAGTGCTCAGGGCTGTGGACCACGTGTCGGGATGCAGTGAGGATGAAGGACCCATTACATCCCTGCCAAAGATGCAACACCTAAGTCTATCACTAAGACTTGTCCAACAAACCAAAATTGAGATTCTAAGCATAGCTGGTCCATAGTCTTCAAAAATGCCAAAGTCTTTCAAAGTTAAGGAAAGTCTGAGAAACTGTCGTGGTTGAAAGGGACCCGAAGTAGTATGGTGAATAAATGGCAACTGGATCCTTTAGCTATAAAAGACATTATTGGAACAATAGGTGAAAGGTGATTGAGCTCTGAGGATTGAGTGGTAATAGCATGTCAATGCTAACGTCCAGATTGTGATGGCTGTGTTGTAGTGACGTAGGATGCTGCTATGTGGATATTGCTATGTAGGAAGCTAGGTTGTTTGCAGGAATTACACACAAATATTTTCTCAGCGACGGGGCAGCATGTTGGCGACTGACTCTCAAATTGCTTATTTAAAAATGTATTGGTATTGTATTTGTAATTTTTCTGGAAGCTGAAGTTTGTTTTGAAATAAAAAAAAGACATCCTGTGCTCGCACAGACACTAAAATTGGAACGATACAGAGAAGATTGGTGTGGCCCCTGCACAAGGATGACACACAAATTCGTGAAGCATTCCATATTAAAAAAAAAAAAAAAGATGTGCTAGGTCAACACAATGCAGATCTCCAAACACAACAGAAGCCAAAATGAAACAGGATCTTGAGATTCTATCAAGACAAAACTGTTGAGTAAAGGTGGCTGGGCCCAGAGTTGAACTGGGAACTCCAGACTCTGTTGTACAACTTTGTGTCAATGAGGCATAGAGGAGTTACCAAAATCCAAAGAGGCTGCTACCAAAAAATCTTGTGGTAACTGATAATCCATGAGGTGCAACTCAGTGTGGATGGGCTTCTGGTCCAGGGCACCAAGTCTACGCCCTATCCTTCGTCAGCTTGTCTCTAAGGAAGACTGCCGCTTTGCTTCCCTGCAGTGCACCTCACCCAAGCCAGCCTGTGCCCACAGGACTGCATCTCCCTGTCTCTCCCACCTGCCCGATGACCTGCAGCCCACCGGGCAATGACAAACTGACCTGGAAGAGCTCCTTTCTTCCGAGAGAATGAACTGAAAATGCAGCCCTCGTTTGTCTGATGTTCACAGGACACCTGCTTCTCCTAGGAGCCATTCCTCAGACGCATCTCAAGTCTTGCTATCTCATCGCTTCATGCTCACTATTTTGGGGCACCACTGAAGAAATAAAGGGGAGATCCAGTGGCTACTGGATAGAATGGCTTTTCCAGGGCAGTCAGCCCCCTGTCAGGACAATGTGTTGGAGGACTACAAGTTGTGTGACTGTACCCTCATGAAATACAGGAGTATACGCACCAAGGTCGCAACCACTCCTGTATATCTTACCCAAATATTTACATACCCAAATCACAGTACTCTCTGATGAATGGTCAATGAAGCCTGAGGTTGGAGAGACAGCAGACTCCACAGAAAAGAAAGGGAAAATGCCCAGCAGACCAGCTCAGGTGGCCGTCTTCATAAAATTCTCCAGGAGAGGGAAGAACGCAAACTCTGCTTCTTCGGCGCTGCCTGCCATGGGGCATGGCAGCAGGCAGGTTAGCGCGATGCTCGGATCCTGTAACAGGGCCCTGGCACCCGACTGCCCGTGGCGCCCTGACAAATGAAACACCCAACTGCCAGACTTGTTCTCTGCTACCCGTGCTGCCAGGAATCCAGCTCTCATGTGAAATGCTTGAGTTTGTTTAACAGTCGGGGAGAGCAACCCGAGGGTCCCAGTAAACTTTATAGCCTTAAGAAATAGGGGCCCGCCATCGGTCTTATAAGGTGTGGCTCTGCTAAAGAACATGAATTTGGTAATCCAACCGAAGCCCAGAAATGAAGCCCCAGTTCACACTTAGCGGCTGGGTCAGTTAGGATGCTTCTGGCAATGCGGTTTTCAAAAACTGAGAAAAAAATAACGTTTAAAAACAAGGGCGAGAAGTCTGAAGGTATGTGGTCCCTGGGTGGGTTCATTTAGCAGCTCAAATGGGCTGTGGGTCACTTTCCCTGAAATCCTCCCCATTTTTCCTCATCGTCACAAAATGGTTACCGTAGCTCCAAACATCAACTCTTACAATGAGCGCCCTTACTAAGCACTGTACACAGATGAGCCAGAGGGGATCGCTGCCTTCATGTAGCGCACAGTCCATTGTTAGTTCACAGACTGTCCTGGCACATTTCTACCTATAGTGGTTCAAGTTCCTTTTAGTTCCGTTTGCATTAAAGCAGTTATGAATCACTCATTCTATATGCATTTTTTTTTAACTTGGGGGTAGGTTTGATGCTGGCATGTCCAAAATTCCTTTTCTCTGAGATTCTTGGTTTCTCAACTCCTTGAAGGGATCTTATCACATAACTAAAATAGGGGTCTTCTTAAATAAATTAAAAGTAGGAAACAACTAGTGCAGTACCTGGAACATGGTGAGTGTTCAAAAAAACGTCTTTCCTGTCCCTGTTCTTTCCTTGATATTCAAGGCCCCTGGTCATCACCACCACCACCCCTTTCAGGAAGGAGGCTCTCCTCATTGTGTTCTGAACCAAACCACTGCCTAGTGGCAGGAGAGACCGTGATTTATAGACACCCTTCAGTTTACCCTCGGCTTGTGCTAGGTCCTGGTCGTGAAGTCAATTTCAGATCAGTTTTGTACTGATTGGAAAGCGATTCCACAGCTCCAGAAGACACTTGTTAATGAGTTTAGCATCTCAGAGATGTGTGCCCTGGGACCTGGGTAGATGGGGATATACAGGATGGTAGTCAAGAAGGAATCTTTCCTTAATTAATTTCCTATAATTCAGCTACCTGGCCACATATTTAATCTTTCTCCCAGTCAAACAAAGGGGATATTATTTTTTTTTAATTTGCACATGAGGAAACTGGGATTCAGAGAGATGCAAAGATTTACCTGAGGCTACACAGCTAATAGGAAGGCCAAGATTAAACCCAGGTGTCTTGGGCCCTGCTCTCTTTTACTTTAAACTATCTGTGCTACCTTTACAACAGGGAGGGACGGGTGAGAGAGATGAACACTCAATATAGTGTATCCTGTCACCGTTATTGAAGCCTCAAAGTGTCCGCTCTAGAGTTGTGGGCAAAAGAGTTTCCTCTGTTCATTCAACAAACACACTTGTTATGTGCTAAGAACTGGCAGAGTTTAAAGGATTCTACAATCAATAAGATGCAGCAGAGTGAAGGCTTCAAGGACCTCACACCCAGGTAGGGGTCTGGTTAGGAGGAAGTAAATGCATACGTGTTCATTATATTTTTTTAAAAAATGAAATTAGAAAAAGAGCAAATGGTGTCTACTTCTGAAATGCAAAATATAGGGATTTCTCTTAAACTTTTGATAAGAGAAGGCCCTTTCCAAGCAAGAGGTATTGTCATGGGGCTGTTAAATCTACATAAATAGCAACAGAGTGGGATGAGAGGAAGGAGAAGTAATGACTTGATATCTCTTTCTGCTGTGCGGGAAAAACATTCCCTCCTGATTTTCACACCTTCTGCCAGGTGGGAAAACTCCCCTCCACGTGCCTGTATCAACTCTGAATGCCAACTCTCCAGAGGGCACGCAACAGGGAAGCCCATACCTACGGGGCTCTGCAGTGATAGGTCGCCTGCAAGCAAAGAAGTCAGGGAAAAGCCAGAGGGAAACAAAGTGATAAACTGAGGCCAGCACTTTGGTGGTGTCATTTGGGGCAAGTCACTGGCTCTTCTTGACAAAGTTTCCACTTCTCTGTATATTGAAAATAACTCGCTTTACTATTAAAATAAGCAGCATTCCACAGGTTCAGGCCCGGCTGAACTAGGCAAAGGAACAGAGAGGAGTAGACCCTCCCTGTCCATCATCTGCTTTGATGAGAAAGTGTTTACCAAGAACTCTGTCTTTAGCGTTGGGTTAGTCTTCATCGCTAGAATGAGGGTTGTCTCTTTGAGCTCTTAGTTTCTTCCATCTCATTCTTGCTACCTCGTGGGCTTTTTTGATGCAACCTCTGCATCTGTCCTAGAAGCGGTCAATATCCAGTGACCCCAGAGGCTTCTGGTTCCTTGAGCTCAATGTGAATACTTTTCAGTGTCCATACTCTTCATCAGCCCACTGCCATGGCCACATCTTTGACCGGCTGTCACCCAAAGTAGTCCCACCACTGACATTTGAAAACCTGAGGCCTCTGACAGAATGTCCTATCTTTCCATGTCTTTGCCCATTCTCTCACTGCATCTTGACCTCCAGACTTTGGACTCCTCCTTTTTCTTCCAGTTTGTCCCATCTCCATTTCTTCCCAGATCTTGGATACGTGCAAAGGTATAATATACTTTGTGCTAGAGATGTGCCCGTTTGGCCATGGCCACTCTTGTGCCAATAACTGCAACCATGGTACCTGTCTTTCTACTTCCAAGCCCCCTGACGGCCAGGCCAACCTCAGGTCTGCTCACTCACTCCCTTATCACCCTGGCTGTATCCCACTGGAGAATTGCTCACAGAGCTCCACAGGTGGGCAGGGCTACGAATGGTTGAGAGCCTGTCTCAGGTCAATCTCTCATATGCTCAGCAATCCTCCTACAGTTTTTTAGCCAGCCCCACCCCCCATTCTCCTCAGAAGCGAGGCCAAACTTTTAAGCCCCTTCTGCCATCATTCCTAACAGAGATGACCTTGCTTCCCATTTCACACACACAAAAAAATAATAATTGAGACTACCAGATGTAAACTTCCTCTCTTCATGTCCAACCAGCATCCTTCCCCATATCTCTAACACATATTGTACCTTTCCATGTATCCAAGATAAACCCACGCATTCTTGTTCATTTCTTCCAAAAACTCCTGCAAATAATTGACCTCAATGTTTATTGCATTTTTAATTTCCCTTTCTCCACTGGCTTCTTCTTCTCCTTTTACCATCCTCAAGTGTTTTCTACCTTAAGAGTCTATCAGCTTTCCATCTCCTCTAAATAATAATCTTTCTCTCTCTCTTCTCTCTTCGTTCACAGTACTAAGTTTCTCTTAAGTGTAGCCTGCGTTTAAGGTATCGTCTTTCTTATCTTTCTTTTTCTTTTTTGAGTTGGAGTCTCACTCTGTTACCCAGACTGGAGTGCAGTGGCCACTCCCAGCCACCGCAGCCTCGACCTGCTGGGCTCCGGAGATCCTTCTGCCTCAGCCTTCCAAAATAGCCAGAACTACAGGCGCGTGCTACCATGCCCGGCTAATTTTTTTGATTTATTGTAGAGATGAGGTCTCGCCAAGTTGCCCGGGCGGGCAATTCACTCACCTCAGCCTCCCAAAGCGTGGGATTACAGGTTGAGCCACCGAGCCTGCCTCTTTCTTATCTTTCAATGAACCCTCAGCTCAATGGGTTTGTTTCTCAATTTCTCTGTACTAAGACAGTTCTCTCCAAGGTTATGCCCGACCGACTAGTTCCAAACACAGGTGTGTTTTTCAGTAGTCTTATTTGTCCTTTTTGCTACGTTTACTCTATCATCTATAACACCCTTCTTTGAATGTTCTTCTATTTCCATTCCAAACACTCCCTTCTCTTCTAATCCTCTTTTCCCTGATCTCTCCTCCTTAGCCCTTAAACAAACTCTTCCTCTCACCATCTCTCAAATCTTGGTGTTTCCAGAATCTCAGTTCTCTCATCACTACATCTTTTTCCCATGCAGAGACTTTAACCACCATCTGCATGCTAATGACTTCACAGTGACAGTCCCAGCCCAGACTCCTCTCCTGGGTTCCACACTCATAGAAGTCTAGTAACATCTACACTTGAGCCGGGCTCGATGGCTCAGCCTGTAATCCCACGCCTTGGGAGGCTGAGGTGAGTGGATTGCCTGAGCCCGCGGGTTCGCAGGCAGGCGAAACCTCATCTCTACAATAAATAAAAAAAACTAGCCGGGCGTGGTAGCGCACGCCTGTAGTTCCGGCTACTCGGAAGGCTGAGACGGAAGGATCACCGGAGCCCAGCAGGTCGAGGCTGCGGTGGCCGGAAGCGGCCACTGCACTCCAGTCTGGGCAACAGAGTGAGACACCAACTCAAAAAAAAAAAAAATAGTGTTAGAGTCAATTTTTTTTTTAGTTTACTTAGTAGTTGCTTAATAAATGCTAATGCTCCTGTGTTGGGTGCATATATGTTTAGGAGGGATATTTCTTGTTGATGGATTTAACCTTTTATCATTATGTAGTATCCTTTTGCATCTTTTAAAATATTTGATAGCTTAAAGGTTGTTTTTGTTTGATATTAAGAGCGCAATTCCTGCTTTCTTTTGTGACCCATTTGCCTGGATACTTGCTTTCCATCCTTTAACTTTGAGTCTATGTGCGTCTCTTGTGGTGAAATGAGTTTCCTGGATGCAGCAAACAATTGGGTCATGGTATCTTATTCAGTTTGCCATTCTATGTCTTTTCAGTGGTGCATTTAGTCCATTCACATTCAGGCTGATGATTGAAATGTGATTGTTTATCCCTGTCATGAGGTTCTTATAAAGTTTTTTCTTTGTTTGTTTTCTTTTGGCTTTGGGGTTGATGTATGTGTGTGTTTTCAAGTTTATTGTTGAGCTATATTCTCTGTTAATTCTGTGCTCTGCTGTTCTCTTGGGAAGTGTGTGTTCATTTTTTTTTTTTCTTTCCTCTGTGCTTAATAACTTTTTAAGTGTCTCCTGTAGAGCTGGTCTGGAAGCTGCATAATCTTTTAGGGATTGGATGTCTGGGAAGGATTTTAATTCTCCATCACTAGGCTTGAGCTTGGCTGGATAAGAAATTCTTGGTTTAAATTGTTTATCTTTGAGGAATTTGAATATAGGGCT
>CAUYQG010182986.1:0-20011 GCA_963574415.1 Tarsius wallacei
GCCTGTAATTCCGGCTCCTTGGAAGGCTGAGGCGGAAGGATCGCCGGAGCCCAGCAGGTCGAGGTTGCGGTGGCCGGGAGCGGCCACTGCACTCCAGTCTGGGCGACAGAGTGAGACTCCAACTCAAAAAAAAAAAAAAAATAAATATCTAAGATGAGAAAGAAAATCTAAAATATTAGTTGTGTTGTGAGAGATGGAGAGTTAGGCACACATTAGTTTCATAGACTTAATAAATAAATGCTAATTTAATGAGCAAACTAAAATTTATGTCAATTTTTTACATTAATCCAAAAAATACACACAGAGGGGAAATAAATAACTTTAAGCTTTAGCTATTGAATAACTATGGAAAATCTGGCAACAGCACTGATGATTGGAATGTTCCCATGATATCAGTCATTTTTTAATAGTATATGAAACAGTAAGCTAAAAACATACTGGAGATCTTTCTCAAATAAGGGAGAGTTTAGGTTTTGAGATAAATTAGATTACTATGTAGAGATTATATAACCTAAGCAAAACTAAAACAGAAACAAAGCCAGGAAAGGAAGGTGCAGAGGGTTAATGGATGTTTTCAAAAGCTAGAAAATTGATAAGAAAAGAGGGAAAGACTATATATATATATATATATATATATATATATATATATATATATATGAAAAGCAACCAGTTTGTCCGTGTGGTTTCTGTCACCAGACTCATCATTAAGGTATTATGTGTGGTAGTGGTAATTGCAGGCTAAACTTTGTGGACTAGTTGAAAGAGCTATAACCAACTATAATTTTCAACCTATAGGCTTGTTGTTTGGGAACGTCTTACTATGACTGACATGCATTTGAGTGAAGTCCTTGATTATGTGTCTGGCATGTTGCATTTTCAATCTAGTTTTTTAATTAGTCTTTGATATGGGTATATAGCTGAAAATAGCAAGAGGTAAAGCAAGGAATAAGAGGAGACACATATACCAAGTTAAATTTTTAAGGAGGTTGGTTCTAATTAGGAAATTTGAGGGGTGTCATAAAATAAAATAATAAGTTTGAAATTACACAGAGACACATTTTTAAAATATATTTTCCTGTGTGAAATCTTCCAAGAATTTGATGTCATTTGATGTGAAGACAGGAAGAATCTGTAAGCAGAAGAGATCTTCAAATACAAACACAGGAATTTTTGCTAAGATGTCCTCCCCTCATGCTAATTCTGTGTCATAAAAGAGATACTTCCAAACAAAATTTACTAACTAGATGCCAGTGTGTCAGAGATGGCCCATGGGCATGGCACATTTATTAACCACAGTGTCTCAAAAAAATATTGAATTGATTATCAAAGCTTAAAAATTGAGAGTTTTACATTAAAAACAAACAAACAAACAAACAAACAAGCCCCCTGACCTTCCAGGAAATAAATCTAAAGTGCTGGCAGCACTGAATGTGTATTGTTGTCTGGCAGCAAGTTGCTGCAGGTTTCATAGTAACTGATCCTTTACATGGTACTCATTTCTTTGATTCTTTAGATTGTCCTCATTCTTTATTTGTTGTATAAGTTGCTGACTTCCCTCATTCAAGTTTCCTGACTGGCACCAGTTAGCATCTGAGTTTGAAAGCCCACCCTTAATGGGGTCCTGATCTCCTTTGACAAAACTTGACTTTAAATCCCATGCTGCCATGTTAAAAACTTCTAGCATGAAATGAGGGGCCAGTAAAGCTACAGAGATAAAGGCAAGATTTTATATATCAGTTGTAATTGACACTCCCTCACAAAAGGACTGACTTTGTATGTCAATCATAACAATAGAGTTATTACTTAAGACCTCCCACAAAAGAATTGACTTGGTATTTTAATCATAACAGTAGAGTTATTCCTTAAGACTACCCTACAAAAGGAGTGACTTCATATTTTAATCATAACAGTAGATTTATTCCTTAAGCAGAAATAAGGAGGTTAATCTAGATTATTTAATGAAAGACTATTTGAATTGACTAAAACAAAATCAAACTTGAAATTAGATCAACATCTGGTGATAAGAAAAGGAATTATGTAGACATAAGAAATGGAGAGCTATTAGAAATAGTTATGTGTAAACAAAGAAGACAATAAGATACATTTTTAAAGATCCTCTTTTCAAAATCTAGACAGAGTGGTCTCAAATAGCACAAATTTCAAAGCTGCCACTATACTATTTCTAAATAACATCAAATAGATTTTTAGAGACATAAAATGATCATATGTTATTTTTTCCTATTTGAACCAGATTTCTTGGATTAAATTGTTATTTAAGTTGAATTTGATAAAGATAAAATCCATAAATGCATGCAGAATATATTCATAACAATATTGCACCTTGCGGAAAAAGTAGATGAAGTAGATAATATGATATTTTTTATTGGACCAATAAATAAAAGGCAATTCTCGAGCCCCAAAGTCTCAAGTACATTTTCACTTTAAATGAACACACTCATGAAGCATTTTATTGCAACATTTTCTTGTGGGAATATATAGGTAAATGACTGCAAGAATGTGAAAGTGCATTGTAAATTGTAAAGCTCTATTTAAAAATTCTTCATGTTTCCAGCATACAGCTGGAACCGTTATGACTTCTGTGTGCCAAGACGAACCTCTATCTGACAGAATTAAAATAAATTGCAAGAGAAAGGATCAATAAATATTTTATCATGTGCTGAAAATGATTAAACTTACAGTATAACAAAATTGTTGATTTAGCAGCAATAGTAATACATATAATCATATGCTCATAATGGTAATTTGCATAATTGTTATGCAGTTATACTTTCAATTATATGATTGTAATACTAATAGCTAACATTGAGTGCTTACTATGTGCCAGTAAGGACATTGCATGTATTAACTAATTTAATTCTCATACCAACCCTAGAAGTTAGAATCTATTATTATTTGCATTTTTAAAAAGAGGAGACAGAGGCAGAGCACCTATAAATTAATCTAGGTGCTCAAGAATAGGGGGTCAGCCATTCTTACTATTATAGTTTATTAACAATGTTCACATGGTTACTAATAATTATAATAATTGACTGGCACCTAGCATAGTAGATTACAAAGAGAAAGGCAAATTAATTTTTAAAAAGTAGGAAGAATTTAAATGTCCTTTTTAACTATAAAAGCTTGTCCTTAGAACCAAAAATGAATGTTCATCATGGTCTTATAAAGTCTAATTAAAATACTGGCAAACACATATTCTGGCATTTGAGGAAAACAGTCTTTGAGAAAACCGTTTTTTAAAGGTTTATTTTTCACAGTGAGACTACTTTTTTGCACTCTCACATTTTACTTGAATAATTACTTTATAGTAATTTTGTGATCATACAACAGTTAACACAATTCAATTAATTTTCTCTAAGTACAAATTTATAGACATTAACTGTGAATACAATTTGCCCAACTGTCCATGATGTCACTGGCTTCATAGATTTGGCCCATGCCACAAACCTATCAGAGTAGTAGGATGTTGATTGCTGGGCGGGTATTGGGGATAAAAGTGTCTGAAGACAGAGAGACACAGACAATAGAGATATCATCCCCATGTCCTTGTTCAGGTACATAAATTGCAAAAGGTGTGTGGGGAGGGAGTAGAGAGAGCGAGAGCACATGCACTATAGCCGCAAGATATACCAGATGTATCATGATAGAATGCATACACAGATTTGTAAGATGCACCAAGTCATCAAGGATAAAGGAAATATGGAACATTTAAGTGAAAACCAGAGTGCCAGTGAATGGGGGTGGAGATTTCAAAAGGAATCACAGATTCCAAAAGGGGTTCTCTGAATAGTAGATTCTATACTAGAGGAAGGGGGACAACATGAATTGGATAAGTTCAAACCTAAATGAAGAGAAAACACCAACATGATTGAATTTACCAGGAATTTATTAGGTTAAAGAGTCTCTCATCAGGTTTCATGGATTCTTAAGAGTCATATTCTTGACATATCTAATTATAAATCCCTTGTAAATGATATGTATAATACTGTCACTTGAAAATCTGAGTAAATCAGTGTGAAATGATTAAATCCAAAGACAAGAATTTTGTAGGTGGCACATTGTAAAAACTATTTGCAAAAATAAATAAGGTTTGTGTATAACAAGCCAAAAAACAGAAACTTATTAATATCTACTAAATATGTACAATACATCTAGGGATAAACCTATTCAAGATACAGGACCCATATAAAGATAACTACTGCACTTTTATTAGAGACTGCAAATTAAATAAATAAAAAATAAGTTTATGCTTTTATACAGAAAGACCATAATATCAAATCTTCCTAATTTAACACAATTGCGTTCAAATTAGAAATAATTTATTTCCATTGAGGAAAATGCTCCAAATTTTATTGGAAAAATAATCAGATAAAATAGTACAATTCTGAAGATAAAAGTTAATGAGTGGGGGAATCTCACTACAAATTATTGAAATATATACTAAATGATAGCAATAGTTATCACAGTAAGGAACTGGTTCTAGAATTTAAAAAGGATGCCAATGGAATAGACAAGAAAGGTGAGAAAGAGTCACACGCATGTATGTGTGTGCATATGTATTATATGCATTATATAAATATTAATATATGTCTGTAAGGATAGTTAATATTACTTCAAATTAGTCATATAAGTAGATATTTAATAAATACCCATGAGAGATAAAGATGAACTGTGTGGAACAAATGGATCCTCACTTTATTCTTTGCATTGGTTATGAGAGTTAAATGTCAAAAAGTAATACTCAAGAGCAGTAAGATGAATAAGCTGGTGTTTTTAAAATTTTAAAATAATAAAATTATTTTATACTATAATAACAAAAATGAATAAATTTATACACTTGACCATATAAAATGTATCCTTTTTCTTCTTGACAAAGTGCAACACAAAACAAAAATTTTACCATGACCAAAGTGAGCAGCAAATGACAAAATGGAGAAATATTTAAGTGTGTAACATGTTTTGGTTGATACATATAAAGTATAAAAAGTCTTACAATCAAATAATAACAAAATGAATACAACAACAGTACAGTAGGAGAAAGCATGTGAAAAAAAGTACAACTTTTGTGGTAAGTAATATATTGGTTTTTGCTTTTATCAAATTAACAATTTTTTATGATAACATCTATTTTGGTTAAGGATAAGAAAGTTTACTCTAATACGTTGCCAAGAGCAAGGTAAATTAATACAAACTTTCTAGAGGATAATGTGGTAATATTTTTCATAAGACTAAAAAGAACATAGTCATTGACCCAGTAATTCTATTATTTTTAAGGAACTAATTAGACAGTTATATAAACAATTTTCATTACATTGCTGTTTATAATAGTAAAAAACTTAAAACAACCTAAATATCTAACAACAGTGAAGCGAATGATAGTAAGATTCATACAATAGAATAACACTTAAATTGATATTGATCTTTTGACATGAAATATGTGTAGGTGTGCATATTTTTAAGAGTAGTATTATACCATACATACACATGCATGTCTAGGTACAAAGAGAATATACGTGCATATGCATTTATATGGAGTTGTATATTGTTTACGTATATACATATGTGATACAGCTTACACAGACAAATAAATTACTATACATAAATATACATATATACATTTATACATGCATTTGCATACCTTTTACATATATCCACACGTGAGACATGTTTAAATATCATATAGACAAATACATGTCTATAGAAATATACATATACATATGTATTCATATATATGCTATATTTGTATATAGCCTTTTATATGTCATATATTCATTTATCTGTATATTTGAGTGTACATATTCTCAAATGATATAGACTGTAGTTATTAGCTATGATTATCTCTGTGTGGTAGGATTACATTTTCTTTATGCTGATTTATAGCTTTAAACTATTCCATAATACAAATATTGCTATGTAGTTACATAAATAAAGTGACTAATTTGCCTGTCATGAGTTAGTAAGTAACATCTTGGTTCTTTCACCATGTGTGATCAGTGCAATTCTGATTAGATTTTGTGCTTGGGTGCAAATAAAAACTTCATTCCTCATTTTAATCAACTCCTATGTTAATCTCTGGCAGTAGATGGGTACTTTGAACTGTTCTTTCAGTGATGATCTTGTAAAAGGTACCTGTTTTCCCACAAATGCATCACCCTAACAAATCACCCATTGATCCCGGGCTGTGACTCATTAGCCTTCTTTTAAACACTAAGATTTGAAAACTAGGGAAGGAAAGTTTAAGATGGACACAAAATCCCAGTAATAAAGTACACTAAGATTTTTTTCCCCTCAAATTACAATGAGTAGAGCTCTCTGGATTTATTGTAAATTCTCAGAGAATATTCTCCATTAACAACATACCATTTTTCTTTGACTGCAATGCATGTCATTCTTGCCTAGTGGGAACCCTAATTTGCTTTAAATTGCCAAAGTGCTCATTATGGAATGCTTAGTAGCTAGAGTTTGTACATAATATTTGAAAATCAACCTTAATTTTTCTGACTGAGATGAACACTTGGATTCCACAGTAAACATAATCAGAGATTTACAGAAACCTAGTGAACTCTGTTTATTATACTTGCCTGGAATAGCTACAGAAAAGGTCAGAGGTCCAACGTCTTCATGCAGAGACAGATCATGTTCTAGCTGGTTCTGAGGAGGAAAAAACAGTAGGTGAAGCTTTAATGAATGGCTTATCATGTGAAACACACTATGCGATAATAGCAGTGTTGGTAAGACAAGAAGGAAGTTTTTTTTCTTTCCTTTTTTGTAAGGGTTTAGTTAGTTTTACATTGCTTTAACGCTTACATTTCAATTGTAGCATATAAAACAGTTCACTGAGAAATTATTGGATTCTCCAATGATTCTTAAGCAAATTAGATTTCATAGACTGGATTGGAAACTTTTATTTTAGTACTTATTTTATTTTAGCAGAAACTGGCCTCCTATACATGTAAACATCCAAGTTGAACCCCTTTTAATTTCTTTAATTTATGATTTTATTTCAGTCTTCTCTGTTTAAGTTGGCCTTAAGTGAAGAAAACAGAGCAGAGCCTCACAGAGGTAGAAGTTCTATTGTAAAAAAATTGTCTCATGTTACAAGATAACTTTCTGGAAAGACAGCAGGGATGTGCACAGGAATTCCTTGTCTGTGTGAGTACATTTTTCAAAATGTGATGAGTCAACGAGAACATTTAACGTACTAATTTTCCCAACCTCACCATGTTCTCCTTCCCTCTTTCAGTCAGAAAACAAGAATAGGCTCTACGTCTAAAAGAAACTGCTACATACCAACCAGTTTCTAACTTTAATGACTGCAGATGAAAAATATAGATTCTTACTAGGTAGGTCTGTGATTTGTCACTTCTAACAAGCTCTTGCGAGGGTGATGCGGTGGGTCAGTAGATCATTCTTTGTGTAGCAAGGTTGTGCACAGGTGGATAAAAAATTAATAATTAAAGAGATAACTCCATACATCAATAGATCAATATAACAATATGGAATGATGAAAATATAATAATGAGGAAAGAAAGATTTAATCCATCGTCAGTGTGAGGAAACAGATTAGGTCTTTGATGAAAAGAAAATTGCCTTCCTCTCTCACACTAGCGCTAAAGTCATTGATAGGTGTATTGTAAAATGTTGTAAAAAATTCAATGCTATATATCAAAAAGTCAGATTATAAAACTATAATTCTAAACTCAGAATAGGATGGATTACTTGAAGTATAAAACAGAACTGCAAAGGAGAATAAATGATATATAGGACAAAATACATGTAACAAAACTTACATACTTAGTTTTTCTGTTACAGTTAAGGACACATTTCTATTTTGTGATTTTCCTGCTTAACCTATCTAAAAATACAGATGTGTCAGCTAAAGAAATACCTTTGATTTAGTGAGGACACAGATGTGATGGCCACTGAGTATATATTACATGGTATTCCTAATCTTTTGCAAAATAGATATTATAATCCCACATTTTGAGAATTCAGCAATTGAGACTTGTTCAAGATCATAGAGGGAACAATCCAGACTGTCTAGGACTATATCCAATATTCTTTCATTTTTGTTATACTGCCTATCTTTAGAATTTTTACTTAATAAACAAGGAGAAACAAGAAAAAAATGCTAAAGCATCCTACACTATTAAGTGTGAAGGATTTGCTACCAGGTGCTAGCTAGGTCAGTTCAGCTTCTGGGGATAGTTTGTCCTGATTTCTTAGCCTAAAAGTCCTCCGTCTGTTCCATGAGCAGGGAGCAGGCATTAATTGAGTCATTTCATCTGTTTTGTGACTATGGATGTCCCCTAGGGAAAGAGCCCAATGTGTTTTCTGAGCATCAATCATTTATTAAACTTCTCACACAGTTTAGAGAACTAGTAAACAGGAGCAAATTATTAGGAGACACATCCTTGCAGTGTCTTAATTGTTTAAAGAAAAGTTAAAGAGGTCATGGAAATTTCTTCCTTGATAGGTCAGTGCTTCTGCTCCAGGTAATAAAGGAACAGGTGTATAACAATAGCTAAAATAACCCAAACATATCTTTCTTTCCTGTCTCCAAATGCCTTTCATTACACAATAAAAAAACTGATTTTTAAAATCAGTTTAATAAAAGAGCAAACATTTACTTATTTATTTTAATGTGGAACAAAGTCACATTTAAAATGTCACACTGAAATATCTAAAATGGTTCTGACACAGGTCTTCCTGAGACCTGGGGTCGAGTGACTTTAGTCACTTCCTTCAGTGTACAGAGTGCCCTTTATTCCAGGTCTGGAACACCATGGTTGGCCTTGGTTCTGCCCAACTGCTTCAAGAACATATTCTATTGTTCTAGGGTAGTCTTAGGATTTCGTAAGTTGTTTTGCTGTTGTTTTCACTATTTACCACATCTTGTTTGAATTCATTAAACCTTGCTACCCAGTGGCTCACACTTAAATGAAGAGAACACTTTATACACTGACTTGAGTATCCTGAGCATGAAAAGGAAAAACTATTCTTTCTGAAAACATTTTATCTTTGCAGTTTTCACATTTCAAAAAATATTAAAGTGAATATATTTTATTAAGTGTTACAAAAATTAACAATATATTATAAATTACTATTTAATAAAAAATTTATGAGACATATAATAATGTAACATATTATATAATGCATAACATGTACTATACATTAATTTCTTTTAATAATGCTCAATATATTTTATTAATAGTAAAGTAGTTTATATCTTGACCAGAGTAGAAGAACAGCAAGTTTAAGCTTAGGGAAATCAGTATAGCTTGGCAAATAAAATGGTGAATTCTACAGCGAGAAACATGATTTTAAAATTCTAATCTGCCATTTATTTGCCAATGCAACTTAGGAAAATTATTCAACTTTTCTATTACTTTGTTTTCTTTCTTGTATATAGATGTAATAATGGTACCACTTTAAAAATCTTTTTTAGAAGGATAAATTTAAAAAATGGTGCAGTGCCTGGCATATAATATTTTATCAAGTAATGTTAGCTATTATTAATATCATCTGAATTCCTATGCATTATATTACATTTCAGGAGATAGATACACACACACACACACACACTTTCTCTCTCTCTAGAGAGAGAGAGAAAGAGACAGAGAGAGAGAGAGACAGAGAGAGAGAGACATGGATTCTTACTTAGAGCAACTTAAATTCTATCAGAAGACATAAAAACATAAAGAAATCATTTCAATCATGTGGCAAGTGCTATGCTAGATGTAGGGACTAGATTCCCAGAGAATATGACATTTCACCTGAGACTTGAAGGAAATAAGAGATTTGGGAAATAAAAAGGCATATGAATGAAATGTACAGGGTTTAGGGGCTGATGTGGGAGGTAAGAGAGCCCCAGGTTTTGTATTGACCTATTGTACGTATGGCGATGATGATGGTGCCATTGCAAATGAAGGGTTACTAGAAGAGATTTCTGATAGAGAAATTAAATCTCTACAATTTTTGAGATGCTAATTTAGTTCTGCTTATGGCACAGTCAATTAAACATATCTAGTAGGCGCTTAGACTCAAAATAACAGAGTCAGTACTGTTACAATAATTTTGAAAATATTAAGGATATAAGAGGAAATTGAAACTACAGAGCAGATGAGATTTTTCTAGGTAAAAAAAAGAATAATTGACATAATTTTGGATAAAAATTATGTTTTAGATATCAAATGATACAGAGTTCCTCAACCTCACTACTACTGCTGTCATGTGCTGAATAATTTTTTGCTGCTGAAGGAGGCTGTGTACAACACAGGGTATTTGGCAATATCATTGAAGCATCTACTCACTAGACTCCAGTGACACTCCCCACTTTCTCTGGTTGTGATCAAGTATCTCTGCACATTGCCAAACGACCCCCAGAGAACAAAACCACCTCTTATTTAGAACCACTGAAATAGAAGAAAGGAAACCATGAAATAGAAATAAGAAAGAACATTCAGTACGGCAGGAGGAAAACCGTATTTTAATATCATAAAAACTAAAGGGGCCAATATTTTCAAAACAGAGAGAATATTCGTTTGTTTTTAAAGGCAGTTAAGTTTAATCTTGGACACGGACAATAATTAATTAGATGTGACAATATGAATGTCTGTGATTGAATTTGCCATAGTAAATTCAGAATGGTATGGAAGCCAGTTTATAATAGATCAATGGGATTCTTCAACTAAAAGAGAAAATGTAAAGAGAGCAAGAGTAGAATAATCTTTTATGAAGTTTAGCTGAGATAGACAAGTAGAAAAATAAGGCACCTAATAGTAAGGGTACAAGCACAGAGAGCAAGTCATTTTGATAAGATGGAGGATTGGGAAATTGAGGAGAAAGAAAGAAAGAGAATAACACTGATGGAGCAAAGTCTGAGAAGTGTAAATTCAAGAGATTAGGTGAGGTTGACCTTGAGCACACGATTCTTTAAGTCTAGCTGTAAGGGTTGTTTATATGTTAGTTATATTTTCCTTTATAACAAATTATCCCCAAACTTAACGGCTTGCAATAGCAATCTTTACTATCAGTTTCAGTACACTAAGAATTCAGTTACATCTTAGCTGAGTTATCTGCTTCAGGTTTTTCACGGGCTACAGTCAAGGTATGGGCCAGGAATACAGCCATCAAAGATCCACGACCAAAGGATATGCTGTCATCTCACGCATTTGGTTGTTGGCAGGGCTTTGTTTCTTGTGAGTTTTTGGACCAGGTACATTAAGTTTTTGCTAATGGCTGGAGGCTGCCTTCAGTTATTTGGCCTGTAGGCCTGTCTAGGCAGCTTATAACATGGCAGTTTCCTTCATCTGAGTGAGCTAGTCAAGAAGAGTGACAAAGAAACAGAGTATAAGAAAAAGATAGAGTGCAAAACAGAATTGTGTTTTCTATAATCTAATATTAGAATTTATATCACATCACCTTTGCTATATTTTGTTCCTTAGAGACAGGTCACTAGGTCTATTACATACATTAAAGGAGACAGATATACAAAGCCATGAAGACCAGTAAGTAGACAGACATCATTAGGACCCATTTCAGGAGTGGCTTCCTACAGTATGGAGATATGAACATATTTATAATTGATGTGCACATAAAGTTGAAAGAGTTCACACATTATGGCCTCAAATTTCTCAAATGTGTCACTCAAAGAAGGAAAAGTATTAACTAGAGGGCTGAAGAAAAACATGAAGATTTGAAATATCTTCTGAGGTAAAGAGAAACTGATGAAAACAAGATCAAGAGTCTTGAAAGAGTTGAGAGATCAGCTAAGATCAAGATCAATGAATTTTTTTGGCACCAATTTATAGTTCTGGAGACTTGCTGTAGCCCTTATATTTTTAAAAAGGTTTTAATAATTTCCTCTGTAATCTGTATATGGAAAATTAATCATTCAAATACAGGTTTAATTGGAGAAGGGTAGAAAATAATAAGAAAAAATTACTAATGATTTTTATCATTGTTTTACTTATACTCACTCATCTTACTCATTAAAAAAGTTATTCAAAATAGTATCAGCATATATAACTAGATATTTATGGGGACACACCCAAGAGGGGAAAATCAAAACAAAGTAAAACAACAAATCACACAGAATGACCCATATCTGAATTGATGCATTTTCCATCAGCAATAATTTAGAGTTGATAGACTTGCATATCTTTTTCATTTGTATAAACAACCTCATACACAAAGAGGATTCCTTTAATAACAATATATATAAATATATTTTCCAAGTATATTAATCATAGATTATTTATATGGAATAATGAGAATGTATTAATTAAGGTAAAAACAGCTGGTGTAAGCAAGGGTCTCAAAATACAATGGCTTCATAGACAGAAGTTTGTTTCCCTTTTATGTAATAGCGTCTGTGTAAAAAGTTCAGTTTAGTGATATAGTTCTGCTTCACACTGCTGTTCAAAGCTTAGGATTTCTTGCATCTTACTGTTCATCCATCTCTAGTTATTTCCCTCATCTGCCTGACCAAAGCTGGCATGAGCATGTTCATGGAAAAGGTTAAAAGAGTGTAGAGGATTTGTAGCCACTGTTTCTAGGCCCACGTCATGGTACACATTACTTCTACTCACATTCTGTTAGTAAGGACATAATCTCTTACAGGCACACATAACTGCAAGAGAGTCTGACAAGTGTAGTCTCTAGTTGGGCAGTTAAGCTAGGGGTTATATTTCTATTACTATGAAGAAAGGAATTACTTGTTGGTGAACAAGTAATTCTTTGAGTCAAAAGAGAGTAAATTAAACCAAATCAGTAATATTCAAATAGCAATTTGAATAAATGTGTCAATTTTGCTCCATAAGTTGCACAGATAAAGGTTTTTGTACTGCATAATAAAAAGCATAGTTATCAAAAATATAAGTACAAAACATATGTTGTGTTTCTTTTTATAAGAAAGTACTTGTCTTAAAAGTCAAACTCTCTTCTTTAGTATTTGATAAGAAAAGATACTAAAGGTGGAAGAAAAACAATCAAGCTATTATGACAACATATAGAATACCACTGCAATTATTCCTAATCACCCATTTTATCCATGCTTAACATGCAAATGATGTCAATTTAATCAATACCAAAGATAACTGAACAACTGAGAGTTGTTGCAAAATTCTTCTCCATAATTTTTAAACAAATATATTTTGTTGAAAAAATAATATTTATAAAGCAAATGAATGACTGACTTGTACTTTTACAATGACAAAGACATTTATAATTTTAAGAGGAGTATAATATTTATGGGAGGGAGATGCATCTCTATGGAAGGATCCTTTTTTCCCAATGTTTCACATACATACTATGATCAATATTTTCATACTAAACCTGAGGGTGTTAAAACTGAGTAGAGAGGGAGTTAAGTGAAAAAAATTCCACAACAATTAGTCCCAGAGAAACCCAGAATTCTAGTCATCACTTTCTAGCTGTGTGACTTTGAGTAAGTTACCTATAATTTAATCCAAAATAGGAGTCACCACTCACTCTCAGTTTCCATCAACTACAGGGGAGATAATATCTATATGTTAGTGACTCTGAACGAATTGAGAGACATGACTTATACAAGAGCATACAGTAGGTACTCAACTGTTTTCCTGTCTTCCTCATCAAAACATAATTCTTTTAGTTATCCACTGATGTATTCCAAACTGCTCACAAACTTAGGTGCATAAAACAACTGTGTTTATTACGCTTATGATTCTATGGATCAGAAATTCAGAGTTGAAATGAGAAGAGCTTGTTTCTGCTTCACGATGTCTGAGGCCTCATCTCAGGTGATTTGAACAGCTGGAGATAGTTGTGACAACTTGATGGGTACCATATATATAAGACTTCAGTTTTGGATGTTTGCTCAGTTGATTTCCACATGGCTTTGGATGGGCTGAAATATTCAAGGTACCTTTTCACTACCAGGTCTAGTGCCTGGGCCTGATAGTCAGAATGGCTCCGGGTAGGCTTGGCATCACTGTTTCTACCCATGTAGTTATATTGAAATTCTATGTAGCATGGTGATCTCAGGGTTTTAAGACATCTTCTGTGGCATCTGGCTTCCCCCAGAGTGAACCGAAAGACCAAGGTGAAAGTTGCATGTTTGCCTCAGTGTTCTTGTAGTATCACTTCTGCCCAGTTCTGATTTGCTGGGAGGAGACACATCTTGGAAGGAGGAGTGGCATATATACAGAAGTGGGGCTGAATTATTTGGGGTCATCTTTAATGTCTAGCTACTGCATAAATAAAGCTACAAAGGGTACTTCTTTTTTGTTTGATTGTTTCCCTGCTGTTTTCAGGGAATATTTGCTGAACCTCTAACCCAGGCTTTTTTGAATATCATATTTTACAGAGAATTTGTGACACAAAGACAGGGAATGAGTGGGGGGAAGAAAAAGGTTCTTTATGAGAAAAAACAGACAGAAAATCAGTCCAACATTAACACTTGTGTGTGTGTGTATGTGTGTGTGTGTGTGTGTGTGTGTGTGTGTGTGTGTGTGTGTTTATGGATACAGAGATAGAGATAGAGAGAGAGAGAGACAGGTAGATTAGATAGATAGATAGATAGATAGATAGATAGATAGACAGAACTCCATTAACTTGCTTTACCAACCTTAAGAATAATTATATACTCATTTTGTTTTAATAATTTAAATAAATTTTCCAAGGCACTGGCAGGGCACCCGTTATATTTTAGTGCTTCTCTTTTCTTAAATGGTCCATAAACCCCCAGAGCTCATTTAATCTAAAGAAATCTGTCCTGCTTTCAAATGTGAAGGAGAAAGACAACTGGAGAAACTAATCTGTCTTCCTAAAGGCCCAGCTTTCTATTATGTCTATTTCAATTGCAATATACATACTCCTATTGAAATTCCATGGGTGACTTCTCCATTCAGCAATATACTAGATGGTACTCTACAGGAAATTGTGATTGCTGCTGATCTAGTCCTTTGCGTTGAGTTGGGTCTCTGAGTCATACTGTCCTTCTCCTCATGGCTATGATTCTAAAATGTGGCTTGGAGGTATTGATTTGTTTCCCTGTGGAGTCTGGTGACCCTGAGATCCTTTCACAGGGGTCTGTGAGGTCCAATAATAATAAGACATTCATTACTTGATTATTTCACTTTTGTTCTCTCACAAGAGTACAGCTGAATTTTCTACTGTGCATTTGGAAGATCTGTGTAACTCAGTGAACCAATATCCTTCAAATGTATCAACGCATGATGTCATAAAATTATGCATGGATAAAAGATTCATTCATGGATAAAAGATTCATTCAAAATGCATCATAGAATAATTGGTGTCAATGTAAGTGGGTACAAAAAGTTCATCAATATTGTTTTAGATTCCATACTGGAATCTAAACTCACTTTTTGGAAACCACCACTTATCAAGTTATGGTATATCAAAGACTATTAAAAATTATGTTTAAAGTTTTTAAACTATCCTTTTATTTTTCAACTACGTATCTGTGTGAGTCTGAGTATTTTTCATATACTCTAACTAAAATAACATATCTTAACAGATTGGATGTGGAAGCAGACATGAGAATTCAGCAGGCTTTTACTGTAAGATATTAAATATATTTGTAATATGTAAAAGATGTCACTCATTCAACTTTTTTAATTTTGAAAAATATATGCAATTTATGTTAACAGGTATGACTTTATTATTAGTTTAAATTAATTAGCAAATAAATACTTTAAAATGTCTCCATTTTTATTACTAATATGTTAAATGTTGAGAGACATAATTCATCATCAACAGCTCTTGAGGGAGCACTGATAATTTTAGAGTATAAATAGATCCTGAGCCCAAATGTTTGAGAATCACTGCCAGGACTCATTCAGAATTCAGTCAGTGCCATTGCACTTAACCAGGAGGATAAGGCCAGAGCCCCATGGAACACTTTCTCTCAGGAATCCTTGTTTTATGCAAATGTGGCCACTTCTGAAGAACCAGCTCTCTGAGCCATATTAGGATCCAGTCACAAATAGCCTCTTTTATAATACATCTTTCCCACCTGGGATTGCCTGCCTAATATGCTTGTATTTACATAAGCAAGATGTCAGGAGTAAGTGAGTGATCTTTGGAGACAAAAATATCCTGTCCTAAATAGAAAAAAAAACTTAAGTGGCAGCTTCTTTCCATAAAGTTCCACCTGACTGGGCCCCCTGCTGCTCATCAAACTTGCTAATGGCAACATGCTACTAAGATGAACTTAAGCAGAATCAAAATGGCTGACTTTGGGTCAGCAAAGAAAATGTGTCTTATGACAGGCCGTGTTAATATCTATGTGGGCAAATACTAATTTCTAAAATATATATTAATAAATTATTAGCTTTTAACCAAAGTAAACTATTTATAATGTGTATATTCTATTAATGCAAATATACTCATAATTTGCAGAACTACCCACCTAGAAAGATAAAGATATTTGTGTATTTGATAATATGCTTTTTATTGTTTTATTGTATAAATTATATATTTAATGTTTTATGGGTTTTTGTGTAATATTTTATAAAAATAACCTAGTAAAACAAATGATTTTATAACTCTGATTTAAGATATGGCATTAAAATATTTGACAATTTTTTTATTTTATTGCTCTATCGCAATTATATACTCAGAGTTTTTCCATTTGAAAGAGATCTTAAATCTAGTTTTTACAAAGCAAATATTCAGTTAAAAAAGTAGATATACTGTTAATTGTTATACTTTGCCCTAAGCACTAGCTAATTTTTGTGTCATATGCATGACTTAAGGATATGCTGCAAGTTTAGGTGCTTGTTAAGTTCCTTGTGTTCAGGATTTATTTCTAGTTAGTTTATTACTTTACATATCTGTTCATTTAGATAATTATCTGACACCTGCTCATGGCAGATTGTTTTGACAGATTATATTGGCTGAGATCAGTTTGTCACCTGCCATCTGTCCAGTAAAGGTGAGTTCAAAAAGCTGGTAATTTCTGAACCATCATAAGAAATCCTTTTTGATGAGTTAGAATTTTTTCTTGTTCTTAAGAAGGTGTTGAACAGAAAAAGTAAGATATTGACAAATATTACAGTATCTTTAGTCTTTATCAGGTAGAGTTCTTTATCTGAAATGCTACTTCACCATTTTTTGATTTAATCAGAAGTAGCATACTATATTAAAAGAGAACGTGTTGTTTTAAATTAGATATTTGGCTTGGCTGGCATCTTGAACAGCTTTAAATAGCATTATTTCCTTTTCCTTTTGTGTTGGGTTGTTGACACTTTAGCAAACTCTAAGTACTTCAAATGAAAATAAATCTTTTTAAAGCACATATATAATATTGTTTATATCATTGTGAAATTAGGACAGCTCTATTATTATAGAGTTTTTAGAAATCCATGCAAAGTAAACAACATTCAATGAGGGGAAGATTAGTAAGTTACTCAGTGTCGACTACATAATAAATAAAATTGCATTTTTAGCAGCAGGGATAATTATTTTAGATTTTTTTGAAAGAAAATAAAAATTTAAAGAAAACCTGAAAGTTAACTTCAACATTCATATAAAAGTGAAAAATTAAAAAAGTCAGTAGGTTCTGTTTCTTAAAGTGGGCCAATATTCTTATTTTTTTAATTAAATAAATCATTCTAGTGGAAGAAACAATTATCAATTTATTTTTATTTTACTTTTGTAATAATTTAACCAATATTACTTGAACACTTACCATCTGTCAGGCATTAAGGCTCTGGTATTCAACAAGAAAGATCTAGTATCAGCCCTCCTGCAATGCAAAGTCTAGATTTTATTGTCCTAAGTAGTCAGGCTGTGTGCTTTCACTTATGCCTCTAACTGTTGCAACTGAATAAGCACATTTTTGTAAACTTTGTGAATTGACCAATAACAATTGTGAAACCTGTGTTGAAAACAAAATTAGAACATATTGAGACATTTTTAAATGTGTCCAATGGCTTGTGAAGTGACCTGTACTTTGGATATATATTTATTCGAAGGGAAAGGGCCAAGGTTTTTGCTACCCTTATAAATTCTCTCTAGTTATCTGGCATGATAGGAATTTTTCACAGACTGCTCTGAGAAAGGAGTCCAACACTGGCTTAGAGTACTCTATTGGACTATGGGGAGTTCAAAAAAAGAAGCAGAACAAGTCCTTAAAGACCTTCTGGTATAATGGGAAGACAGCACCAACATAAATATATGGATATAAACACAAGTGACTCCAAGAAATAAATATACACAATCAACTGCTGGACCAAATGCTCTCTCAAGGGCCTCTTTGTGCTATATGATCTCAGGATTTGTTGAACCGCAGCTTTCTAGAGGAATATACAAAACTCTTAGAGTTCCAAGAGGCATGAAGTTCGAATAACTGAGAATCCTCAGAGCCTCTGTGCAAAGGCTTCATCAAAGATGTGAGCCTTAGGTCATACGTATCAGACACACAACATCACACTCATCAAAAAGCACAGCCAAATTGCCACCATGTCGACATGCTGCCAAAGTATTTAGCAGAAGAATGAAAAATACAACCAACTGGGCCATTGTCTACATGGCATGGAAGAATTGCTCAACTAATTTTTTTGATTGATGTGACCAGTTGTTTTGGCACTGTATCAAGCCCGCATCATATACAAGTGCCCTGCATGAGTCATGACAGATTCCAAAGATGCTCAGATTCCAAACATGCTCAGATTCCAATCTGGCTACATTTTGAAAACTGGGATTAGAGATATTATTCCAATAAGATCTGTTGACTTATTTCTGATCTAACCAACAACATGAATTTTGCTTCTTTAATTTAATAAGTGATTTATCTTTAAAACTCAAGCCACATATCATTGTTTATTTTGTGACCATATATGGAAGAAAAATTGCAGAATATTTTGTACTATACACTAAAAAGTAATTTTATCAGGACAAGTTTTTACTTTTTTTCTAATAACAACCTTGTATAGAATAAGTTGGATGACAAAAAATATTTTCCTTGAAAAGTAATACTTGGGGGTAGTGATACCCACTGAGTGTGGCAATAGCTGTGTCACACGAAGCAAGGGGGCATAAATACAAGCACACACCAGAGGTAACTTTGGTTCACTTAAAATGACACATATTTGAAGTAAACTCAGGAAACAAAAGTAATATAAATCTTTAGGTCTAAAGTGAGCAAATGGAAATAAAAATAACTAGATACAAAATGAAAATCATGCTTGCTAGGAAAGACAGACAAGGTCTTAATAGAATAAGGAGTTTCAATTGCAAGCACAGAAGATGATATGCAGAGGAAGGCAGCCTCAGTTGGTTTCCTCTGTCTTGTTCTTAGGATAGAGCTTTTAATGACACAAAGTAGATTAGAAAGAAAGTACTAGATTTGGTGTGTGGTAAACATAGTCCTTCATTAGAGAGAGGATATTCTTCTGAGCTCAAATAAGTTTCCCATAGAAAAAGATATTGGTGATAAGAAAGAAAACATTAGTAAGCATTACAATATCATAATTAAATTTGTAATATACTATCATATCTATGGAAATGAGACCAGGAAATTTGACTTAATGTCATATTTGTCTATTGAGGAACCCAAGTTGATCAATCAACACCTTTCTCTCATTGTTTGGAGACACTGAGATTCAGGAAGACCAAGGGATTCTTTTCACATTCTTATAATGATGGCCAAGTGAGGAATGGCATAAGGTTCTGGAGCCCTGGCCAAATGCTCTTTCCATTTATTGCATGCACACAGGCTAAAATGAAAGTGAATTTTAAGCTATTGACCTTGACATATCATAATAAATAATTTTACATAAGTGTTCTTTAGGTGAGGCATCATTTTCTTTTGTTATGCTATTAATTTTTAAACATAAATGGAATTTCCGGGTTTCTTACACTGGATTAAATTATAGACAGGATTGAACATAGGGGTAAAAGAACTCTTTTATTTTATTTATTTATTTATTTTTTGAGTTGGAATCTCACTCTGTCACTCAGACTGGAGTGCAGTGGCCGCTCC
>CAUYQG010182987.1:0-18979 GCA_963574415.1 Tarsius wallacei
CTCTCTCTCTCTCTCTCTCTCTCTCTCTCTCTCTCTCTCTCTCTCTCTCTCTCTCTCTCTCTCTCTCTCTCTCTCCCAAGACGGATTGAACTGAAAAGATGAAAGTTTGTTATTTCAAATGTAATGTACACAACCAAGAAAGTGGAAATATGCTCATTTGCTAATAGTGCCAATTGGAGAATTGGGAAACGAATTTCCTGTTTTACTATTTATTCTTTCTTCTGCCTTTTCATTGAAATTTGATGGGAAAAGTTTTGATAAATTCGATTAAAACGAATAATCATTACATCTCTTGACTTTTGGTGAATAAAAAAATTGGATTCAATCTATATGTATGTGTGTGTGTGTGTGTTGCATTATTATCAAATAAATATGTTAGTTTAGTTAATGGTCAAATGATTTGGCTTGTTATTTATCAAAAAATCAAATTTATTCACACAAATCGAATATATACTTCTTTTATTGATTGAAATCATTAAATGTCAACATCATGCAAAGTGGAATGAACCCTTAAAAGAAAAAGTTTAAATTTAGTTATATAAAAATCATCATAAAATTTGACTAAAGTAAATGTACTCTCGCCGAACGATGTTGGAAGAATGTTTTCTCCAATTCCTTTATACACTTCACTTCCTTTTTATTTTATTTCAAAACTATGTCTTTGTACTTTTTTTTCATTCATTCATTCTTTCTTTTTTTTCTTCTTGTTATTTTTCTTGTTTGATTGTTTCGTGGTTGAACCAATAACCGGGGAAAGGAAAGTGAAGACAATAGTGAACAAAAAATGTGACCTAGATCATTTGTCGAATTGGTGAATCGATTCGAATGATGAAATCGACAACGACAAAAGAGAGAAAGAGAAAGAAATCACGAATCAAAGGACACACAAGAAAAAAAGTGAATAAGTAAATGAACCACAATTGAGTGCAAGTGTCCCGCGATTAGTGGAACTATTATAGATCTAGATACAGCAACAAAAAAAAATATTGTATTTATTATTGATTTATTATTTTTTTTCTGTTTCGTTTGAAACATATATTTGTAAAAGAAATATTGTAATAATAAATCATCGAAACGAATGAGAAATGAGACGCAACAGAATGAAAAATCCACTTGTGTGAAAATAGAAATAGAACAAATACGATTGTGTGTGTGTGTTTGTGTTTGTGTGTTTGTACAATCGATTCTTAATGGAATTGCTTGTATTCTACTTGACTAATCACAAATCCGTTCAAATGACAATGTCCGAATTGATCGATAATTGTCAAATGTTTGGAAGAAAATAGAGTGAAACATCACATGTGTGACACCTCTCATCGTACCAAAAGAAAAAAAAACTTTGAATAGTGAAAATAGTGGATGGATGGATATATCATCTCTCTTCAATAGAATAATTATACGACAATTAATCAATTACGATTCTTCACATGGCATGTCATTAAAAGTTGTACACCAAAAATATTCTTTCTCTCTTATTCACTATACTATCTTTTCTCTTATTCTGGTTCTCCCTATCTCTCTATAATGAATTCAATTTGAGAATGATCGGACAAGTTAGGTTATAGCGTGCAAATGATAATAAAGAGAAAAGTACTAATTTTTTTTCTGGTTGATCTTGTTTCTGGTTGACTTCAAATGAACAAGTGTACGAAAGCATAAAAAAATTGGTCATTCCTATAGTTGGAATAAGTAGATTTTAATTTGAAATGAAATGAATAAATCTAGTAGAAAAAAAATTGTACAAAGAAAGAGATGATTTAAAATTATTGGAAATATTTATTGAATTTTTGTTGTGCATTCACATAGCCTAACAACAACAACAACAATAGTTTCCGTTTCAATTATACCATGGATGAGATGACAACAAGGCGAATGGAATTCGACAAGATGGAAATGGAATATAAGTTTCAACTGTTTCAATGTACATAAAAATGTACATTAAATGGTCTCAATTGTTTTAGATCAAGAGTGAACGAATGAATGAATGAATGGAAAGAATGAAAATAAGCATAAAACAACAAGATGATCGAACGAACAAATAAGCAAACAAACAAGTAAGCAAGCATAGTTTTTGAAATATTCATATTCGTCAGAGCGTGTGTTTGTGTATACAGTTTTTTTTGGGTGCACTTCAAAATGATGAGACAGCAATGTGAAAATAAATATGGACACAGTGAGTGAAAGGTCCAATATGGTCCAATCTTTGGTTGAATGCATCCAATACTATGTTGCTGCTGTTGTTGATGTTGTTGCAAGTATTTTGTTGTTGTTGCTTGCCAAAAACAAGACCAACATTTGAGAATCTAAACATTTGGTGACCAAGAAACCTACCACAAACAATTCAGTGATGCATTCAAAACCTATTGTACCGTTAGTCTAATAAATTCTTCACAATGTGATCAATTCATTCGAGTGTTTGTCTCTCTTCTTTGTTTCGTTTTCCCTTTTTTTTTCGTATTCTGGTTATTTGGATATACTTTCACTTTCTCTGTCTCTCTCTCTCTCTCTCTCTCACGATATTAACTTGCCCATTTATAATGGGACTCGTTTTTCGGTTATTTATTATTTAAATGGATCAAATCGCAAAGAACTAGACTATAATTCGGGGTTTTTGTTAAAAGAGAGAGAATGGTAAATTACACCAAAACAAAATGGGACAAGAAAATTGTCCTATTCTATGCAAATGAGTCTTTAACAACATAAATAAAAAATAACATTGTTATCTCAATTTTTTTTCTTGTGAACAAAGAACCAAAAGAACCAAAACAAAAAATCATCTATGAACAGATCAATCACTACATTTTGAATGAATAAAGTTTTATTCTATTTTTTTTTTCTCTTCATTTCACTTGTAACATATGTTTGGTTTTGTCGTTTTTTGAACCCGTTTGTTTCAAATAAAAAAAAATAAAAGGGAAAAACGAACGAAACACAAAAAAAACCTAAATTGGGTTGAAAGTTAGTTTAACTTGTAAAAACTTTTTTTTGCTGTTTGTCGTTCAACACCTAAATGAAACAATAGGGAAAAAGTATAACGGTGACGATTATTATTGAGCAAGTATAAAAGTCAGTGAAAAGTGACTAAAATGAAAATGAAATAAAATATAAAATATAAAAAAGCAACAACAAAACAATGGAATAAGATATATGAAATAGATAATAATAAATATGTTTTGTTTTGATGAAACAAGTTTGAATCTCAAAGAAAAAGTTGGTGAATCACATTGTTTTCAACTTTTGTGCCATTGTTGTGCCTTATGGGGCCCGAATAGTTTTCCATTGTATCCTACAATTGGTCCGATCCATTGTGTTTGCAGTAAAACCCAAAATGTGTGTGTGTGTGTTTGTAGGAGACAAACATTTTTATAAACAAAGTATGGAAACCATTCCGGATGTTACATTTGGAAACTATTCTATTAGCATTTGGAAACACATAGCAACTGAAAGGGGAAAAAGTTTCAACTAGATTCGCCTTTTTAACCCTTCTCAAAGTTTTCCGCCTCCTCCTCCCACCCTTCCTCCCCTATCGTTATTTGACTTTTCCCGTACTATTCAATACAATTAATGCATTATTCAAATATTATTCAAAAAAAAGTGTTTGAAAAAAAATTATCATATAATAAAGAATTGAAAAAAAATCAAAATATTTATTGATAAAGTTATACTTTCATTCCATTTACAATGATGATGATCATCATCATCATTATGAAAACATCTCGTGACATAGTTCAATTAATGATAGAGTTATACACTTTATTATTAAATGATGGGGAAAGCAAAATAAATATATAGTTGGAAATTTATATTATTATTATTATTAATAATGATACTAAACATACAGTAGTTTAAAAAGAAATGATGGAACAGAGGGAAATTGGAGCAGATGTCCAATACTTTTATATTTCGGAGGATGAAGAACAAACAAAATAAAACTAGAATAATCGATTGTCGATTTAGTTTGAAATGAGTTCTAATGAGAAGTTATATTCGTGTTTCATGCGTATATTCTTTTGGTTGTAACTCACAGAAAGAATCGATCGATCGATATATACGAAAACGATCAAATGACGAATATTCCATGGAATAGCAACAGTAAGCAGAATATATTTAAGAAAATAAATGTTCGACACGAGGATAGCTAAATTCCATGTGTCGAGCGAATCCATAATAGAAAACCAAGAATAACTAATAATAATAATAATATTCTCACATCAGATGTCTTAGGCGAAAATCTATTTTGATTGTAACAAAAAAACAACGCCCACAATCCACCAAACGAATCTGATTCATATCATATAATTATGGTAACAAAATGAATAAGTCTGTTTAGAAGTAATAATTTAAGATAAATGAGATTTAAATTGCCATCCTCTCTTTTGACATATATAACAAAACAGAATAATAATAATAATAATAATAATAATAACAACTAAAATGACATAAATAAGAATAAACAGCAACATTTCCACTTGACCACATTCACGAGATTGTATAAAATATCATCATACAATGGTACAGACTCATTGTGGTCCTATACAATTATATTTATAAATACAAATATAAATGAAAAGTAAAGAACAAAGAAAAAAATTGATAAAATAACATTAGATCTTATTTAGTGTTGAGAATGATTTGTTTATCAAAATTAAAAAGTTCCATTACGATTGCCGTACTCTTTTTTTTTTTGGTTTTGGTTTTGGAACCAAATGTATAATAAAAAATTCACGAGAAAGAATGGATTCATGCAACAATAGACCAAATGAATGAATGAATAAATAAATAAAATGTTAGGTAAGAGATGTGAATGTTGTGTTTTCACGTTTGAACCGACTTTATTTGTCCATTTGTTTTCCCAAATTCCTATTACTCAATGCCATAAACACTCTTTCTCACCCAATTCTTATCCAAACTTCTATTCTAGACGATGAGTATATCTAAAAGATAGCATTAAAACAAATGACCAAACAACAACCACATCAATAACATCGCCACCAACAACAACAACAATCGACTAAATAATAAAAAATGTAGGTTATAGATTAAATATAGGAAAAAATATTGACATTATTGCCCAAATTTGCATGGAGAGATACATTCACTGATTGTGATCATAAGTCAAATAGTGGAATGAATGTCCACTAGACCAGGAAACAAAAAAATAAGAAGAATAGACAAGAATATAATCTATAACAAATATTATATGGAAAATAACAAACAAGAGAACAAAAAAAAAACAAAACAAATCGGCATTTCACACCAAAACCAGAAAAACCAGAAAAAAACTTTGGTAAAATCTAAAATACCCAATTTATTCACAATAAATGAATTGTCATAATGCATTCCCTTAATTATTTAGTTCAAAATCTAAAACCAATTTTGTAGCAATTTTATTTTGTATAAATTATTATTTAAATGTATTTCAATTTATTAACCTACTTAAATTTTTAAATATTTTAAATATTTTAATAACAAATATAAAACGAAAAGGGAATTGAACTTTAATATTCAAAGAAAAAAAAAATTATTCCTAAATAGTTATTCTAATTATCTGTCTTTGAACAGGAAAAAAACATGTAATTAAAGAAGAAAGGAACTTTTCAATTTTTTTTTAATTGTGTATTTATGATTGTAATCCATAAAAGTGAACGAACATTTCAATAATAAGATTCTTTAAATACTACTAATGATTTTTCCTAGACATCTTAAAATAGGAAAATATTCCTAAGACATATATGAGGATTAAAAAAAATGGAAAAATATTAAGAGGATTAAAAAACGGAGATTTGTATTAACAAATTTTAATAACTTAAAAATAATTAATAAACTAAAAAATAATTATAACTCAGTTGCGTTATATATTTAAAAAATAAAATGTTTCAATACGGTTAATTAAGGATTTGCCTGGTGTTAAGGTACACATTTCGTACATTCACACGGACACAGTCAAAACCTATTATTGGTTCAATCGTTTGTTTTGCTTCATTAGCGATCGAGGTTTGCAAAGAAAGAAAAAAAAGCAAACGTTCATTTGCAAACGATGAGAACAAAACGAAAAACTAAAGTCGAATTGAAAGATAGAGAGTGAGAGAGAGTGGCTTAGTACTATTTCGCATCTAATTAGCATATGTAAACAATTGGGTTTGTATGGGAGACAAATGATGATGATGATGAAGAGAAAGATTCCATTCCATCTCACATTTGTGATCTCTTTTTTTACTTTCGTTCATGAGTTAATTAACGAACATATAGATTGATTAAATCATCAAGTACATTTGATTGAAACAATAACAACAATAGCAATAACTAGAAGAGCAAGAACAAGAACAGCAACAAGCATGCAATCTAACTCAAACACAACCAGTTGATCCTAGCATTTGTTCAAGCTTAACGAACCAGCTTGATTGGCAAATAGTACGCACCTGTTTGAATATATAGATATAGTCCATAGGTCGATTTGCCGATTGTATATAAATATATAAAAAGCAAATACCGATTGATTTGGTTTGTTCAGATCAATCGATCACACTAAAGGTAACAACGACAACAACACACATGCACAAATGTAACAATTCATTCAACTAATACTCGTTTGTCAATCATTGTCTAAATCTAAATCTATCTATCTATTATTAATATATATGTTTCAATTTTAGAATGAAATTGTTTGTCACATCAAAAAAAACAATTGTGGATGAATTTGCATTGACTCCAGCCGTGAGTGTCCTACCTTGGATACGTATTTTATAATGTCAAACAGTATTCAAGGTAGTATACCCAGTGCCGGCGTCAATGATTACAAACACCGATTGCAAATTCTTCCATTATAATACAAGAAAGAAAGAAAGTAAAAACATAAGGACAAAAAAGAAGAAGAAGAAGAAGAAGAAGCAGAAGAAGAAGAAGAACGCAAACTTCAAACAAATCTCTACATTAAATTAATCAACTGAATTGAATTGAATTGAATGAATTCACTTTATAAATCTTGACAATCTTAATCCATTTGAAAATGGGAACCTTAATTGGCTGACACAAACGTGGCACTTTCAAATGGAATGTTTTTTTGTGTTCACCAAAAACACCAAGACGACTAAAAAAATACGAACACGATTTGAGATTTGTGTTTAAGTATTCCTAATGTGTACAATCAATGTTGATGATGATAATGATTATAATAGATTGAAACAAAATTGTAGCTTTACAACAAAAAAGGAAATATAACAACAATCGATAAATCTTGACACTCGTTCGTACGTTTGTCTTTCTTTCCTTTCCTTATTATCGTTGAAAATAAATTTATATCAATGTGTTTTTGCTTTATCTTCCTATTCTTTTTTTTGTTTTATTCACTAAAGGGTATTATCACATTTTTCTTGGATCATTAAATAGTCTAAATCACACATCCACCCAATTATCCACACCCACACACACACACTCACACACATAGAAAACATGCAAACTAAATCAGATTCATTTGGAATTAAACCTAAATCAGTTCAATTCAACTTATTTGTTAGAAATGATAATTAGTACATTGTCAAATTAGATGTAAAAATAAAAAAGGAAAGAAAAGAAACTTAAAGTAAAGTAAAGAACAAAATTATTAGAAACGAATGTTCAATATATAAGTTAACAATCTATTTCGGTTTGATGTTTGACATATTCAACAACAAAGACAGAAAAGATCGAAATTAAGGGGGGGATGATCGGCACGAGGCAATACAAATGTAGTTTTAAGGAATATTCTGTGTTACTTTATTTGCAAATTTCAAACTATTTATTTAACAGGAAAAATAAATATCTATATATATATATATATAAATATAAAAAAGACAAAAGACTAATTATGCTAATGGCACTTACACGCACGCTATTATAGAATGGGAAACAGTTGATTTTACATGAAAATTGTCATTTGATTCATTCTAATCATCATATATTATAGATGGCAGGAAATGGAACAACACAGAGTACAAAACATACTAAAATAAAATATAAAAAAAATTGAATAAGAACCAAATCAAATAGAAGAAGAAGAATTCCGTAGAATTATTATGATCAAGTACGGAAGTTAAATTCTTCTCCTGAAAAATCAAAGCTCCCATAACTAACATGTAATAGGGGAAATGTAATAAAAAAATAATCTAGGTTGTATTATAATAAATTCAATTTAAAATTCAATTATATAAATAAAATAACGAATTAAATTTTAATAATGTTTGCTATTTCACCTAAAAAAACAAACAAAAAGATGGGTTTTTGGGGAAATTTAAAGAAAAACAAAAGCTTAATTTTTTCGGTATATATCGGAATACCGAATCAATCCGTTTATCATTTTGCGTAATGTTTGCTTTTCATCGTGTGTGTGTGTGTGGGAGAAAAAGCGAGGAACAATTTTTGAGAAGGAAACAGAAGTCAACAACAGAATTGACATACCAGGAAATGAAATCAGTGAACATACAATGTCAACAATGAAAATAGAGCGACATTATTTTCAAAATTTACAGATTCATTTCCCATTGTGATATCATTCAATGATTTTTGATTATTTTGTTTTTTTTGCTGTTTTGTGTTACCGTTTCACACTATTTTTGGTACTAAAATATAACGCAACGTTCCAATGATTTAATTAAAATCAAACATCATCAAATGAATAAACAATGAATTGAATGTAAAATGAATTAATCAACTAATGAAGACTAACTGATGTGTAACGCTGCATTGCATTGCATTGAATTGATGATTGTTGAATTATGAACCTACCTTTTTGATGTATCGGGAAGAGTCCACCCAAAAGAATATCGCCAGGCTCCGTTACCTTGTTCGTACATTCAATTCCATTATTGTTGGTATTGATCAAATTGATGGTAAACCAAACGATGAGCAACATTATGAGCATCGATGAATATGAAGACGAACCGATCGTCTTCAAGTTTGTTAAGATGATTTTCGTTTTCAATTTATTTCGATTATATTGAACGTAATGACGATTATTATGGCATCGATATCGTTGATGTTGATCACCATTATCATTCAATGTTGTGTTTGATGATGGTGATGATGATGAATTGGTTGATGTTGTCAAAATTGTTGAAGATGGCCATTTACTTGAATGAATCTTTCTTTTCATGTTCCTGTTTTGTTTTGTTTTGTCAAATTGTAAATTGTTGATGAGATATATATAACAAATAATAACAAGAAGATAAGAATGAATGAATGAAAACAAAAAACGGAAGAAACAAGCTCTCGTCGAATAATAAAAAAATACTAATGTTTGCTAAGAATTGTTTACAACTGTTAAATTTTTGTTTGTTGTTTGCTCTTTTAGTTATTGTTGAAATGTGTTGACCGTTCTCATCAAATAGAAACAAAAGACTTTGATTTTAGTAAATAATGTAAACTATTTTGACTTGACTAATGATTGAAAACTATTTTGACTTGACCAATGATTGACAATGTTCTACTTATGTTGATGGGTTAAAATAGTGATCAATCAATTTGGTATCGATGATCAGTTGTTATCAAATCGATCAATCTATGTATGGAATAAACTATAAGCTTTGATAAAACAAAATGAATAAATAATAAAGAATAAAGAATTACATTGTTGAAGTATGATGATGATGATGATGATGATGATGAAAGTTGAAATCGATAAGTAGCTGAAGAACTCTAGTTTTAGAGAAAAAAATATGTTTTAATATAAATTTTTTTCGACAATTTTGAACTGATAATATAGAATAAAAGTACAATGAAGAATAAAGAAAGACGAAAAGACAAAAACTACTAGTCAATTGAGTTGATGCTTCTATTGAACTATAGAATTGAGTGCATCAATGCCAAAAAATCACAAACACAATAGAGAATAGAGAATACAACAATAATATCAACAATAAAAAACAATAAAAATATCTATTTAAGTGACCACTTGCCGGACATATAAGAAGTCAAAAAAAAGTTTGAATGTTCTGAATTGTCTACATCACTTTCGTGTTTTACTCTTTCATTTAGAAACAAACTCAAATGGCTATTTCCACTCATCACAAATGCCAACTTAAAATGGAATCAATTCAACTCAAGTCAATAATGCAATTGAAGCAAAATATCTATATATTTGTAGGAATATAAATATATAGCTACCAAACTTGACATTGTCACCAAACTGAATTAAATTTTATTCCAGAGAAAAAAACAACAACAATAATAATAATAATCAACAAGTTTAAATATATACAAAATGAAACAAATGTTCATTGAATCATTAATATGTAAAACTTTAATAACTAGGGAAAACTTTTAATTGAAATATATTAATCATCATATTGAATGTTGGGCAAATTTTTGAGGTTTCCTACATTTCAAAAATGTTGTAGAACTAACATTCTATTTTATCCCATTTGTTGTCTTGCCCCACATTTTTTTTGTTCCTAGTTTTTGGTTTTGATAACATTGTAAATGATGGCTCATTTCCTTGAATATATTTTCAAATATATCTATATATCTTATTACATCCGGACTGAATCGGCTCGTAACACACAATTTGCATAAAACATTAAAAATATGTTGAACAGTATTTTTGGTGTAGAAATGCATGTCAAGATACAAGATTTATTGTTCTCCATTTTGGAATATTATTCAAAATATTTTTTTTGGTATTATTATTATAAGTAAAATTCATAAATCAAAAAATTGTGATCAATTAATGATCATTAATTTCGATTGAAAACAATACTTTTTTTTCTTCTCAGTCTTATTATCTTTCGTCGCTGTTCATGTTTCCTCATCATTTACAACTAACTAATTGCAACAAATGTTTTTCATTTTTCGTTCATTATAATTCGACAATCATTCATTTGAATTGTAATTTTACGCAAATATTTTAATATTTTTCTTCTATTAATAGAATCAACCAATTTCGTTTCCTATTGTCTAATATATGATTCCTATTTTTGGGTGTTTTTGGTTCTTATTCATTTTTCGATAACAAATTAAATAAACTAAACAAAATAAAATTCGAAAAAAATAATAATTCAAAAAACGTATGGCACGTTTGATGAATGAATCTAATGTTTGATTTTCAAATTATTATTATATAAATTTTTTATTTCTTTAATATAGAACAAAGAATAAGAAAAATGAAATCGATTTAAAATTTTGTCTTTGTTATGCTTTTAAAGAAAAAGAGAGAAAGGCATTTCATTGCTTATTAAACTTCTTTTTTTGAGGTTTTTCTTTCTTTCTTCTGGTTTAAAACACGTTCGCCATTTCAGATTGGACATCTAACTCAGTTGAATTTTTGTTTTCTTCAATAATAATATTTTGTGTGATTTGTTAAAAGAATGAACGATATATAGAACAATAAGATATAGAACGATTCGATTCAATTCAATTCAATTTGCTTTGCTTGCTTTAGCATTTCGTTCATTTGTGTTTGAACTGTTTCTTTGTTCGTTCGTTTGTTCGTTCATCTTCAAAGTTTTCCCAAGCTGGACTTTTTATATTTTTTTCTATCTTTTTGTTCGTTTCCCCTCCCCCCCCTTTGATTTTTGTTAGTCTGTTTGTACCATTCAAACAAGAATTTACTTTGTACATATAGGGAAGGCAAAGAACAAAAAAAAAACAAAAACAACATCAAAAAATTGTCCAGTGATTAAACATTCGAAACACGATCAAAGTTTGTCTTACAGCGTGCGTTACAAACAAACACATTGTGCATTTGTGATGATGGCCCAAACAAACAAAGAGAGAACCGAAACCGGCATGATTACTTGTGATAAACAAAAAAATAAAATAAAATAAAATAAAATACAAGAAGCGATTGTAAAAAAAGTATAAACAAACGAATTGGTTCATTTGTTGTTTTAAGAATTTATAAAAATTAGTGTAACAACCTGTATGATGGCAATAGACAAATAACAACGCAAATGAATGAATAGCTAGTTTGACCAAAATGTTAGAGAAAAACAAACATTTAAATAGTTATAGATAAATCATTCAATTTTTTTCATTTGTATTGTTCATGTTTAAATATAGGAATACTCCTTCTTTTATTATTACATTATTGTATAATTTCAATTGTAAAAATTTATATATATAAATATATAAAATGAACAAGTAATTCGTGTTTCCCCATAATGAATGTCAATGAGAAATAGAGAGGAATAAAGAGAATATGAAAAGGAAGAAGAGGAAGAAGAAGAAGCGAAACATTTGCCAGTGATTTGCCCGCATGATTGGCCGCAATCTGAGGCCTAAAGTGAAAAAAGACCAAAAGTGTGATGATGATGATGGTAATGGTGATGATGGCGAATTGGCATCTCTCAAACATGAAATGGCAAAATTCTATCTTCCTTCCTTAAGTTATGCATGCAATCTAATTGAATTGAGACACCCATTTTTATTATTATTATTATTATTCCAAAATGGTTCAATGGGAGTGAAAGAAAGCAAGTTGAGAGAGTTGCCCACTTTAAAGTTGCCAAAATTAAGGACTCGTTGTCGTCTTGTCGACTTGTCGCATTCATTGCCTTTCTCACTAAATAAAATATTAAAAAAAATCTTTCTTTCCTTCCTTCTTCGTTTTCCCTCTCAATCTTTTGCATTTTATTTTACCATTGAGTTTTGACGATTGTTTCCATCTTTCCCTTACAATTCTTTCTCACAAACACTCAAACACGAAGACACTGAAATGTCTCATTTTACTCAAGCCAAATGCTCAATGCATATAAACATATATAATAATAATCATAAAAGACAAAAGAAAAGTAATGTCAAAGCTCGATCAATATTCTAGTGTGTGTGTGTTAGCGTGTGTGTGTTAGAGTGTGTGTGTTAGAGTGTGTGTTAGAGTAACATGCATAAACTTTGTTGTCAATTTGAATGCAAATTTTAAAATTTAAACAAAAAAATATGAATAGAAAATTTTCTATCCTGTTTTGGTCAACAACATTGAAATTCAAAACAAACAAACAAAAACCTCATAAAACACCAAAAAAAACTAAAATGAGTAAATTAATTATTCGATTCTATACAGAATTTATCTAGTTTATATTACTGAAAAAGAATCTGGTTACTGATTGTAACCTATAGTATAAAAGTTGACATAGTTTAATAGTTTTTTTTTGGTTTGGTTGGTTGGTGACTTTATTCAATTTCAAAAACTTTTTTTCAGTTTAAATGTAGGCAGCAAAGTGGCTTGCTTAATTCTTCTTGTTTTTGTGTTTCTTGTTTTTTGTTTGTCGTTTGCTTAATAGTAAAATAATCTTTCATTCAAGTTGGCAACCAAATTCCCATAAATCAAAATGTAATAAAGACTTTTAAATGGTAAAGTGTTTCATAAATATTTAGATTATTTTTAAAATTAATAATAAATATTGCAAAAAACGGTTTTCTTTTGAAACTAATTAGCCATAGTGAAGATAGAGAACATTTGGTTGACCAAAACTTCGAGAACAACAACAACAAAAAGCAAAACAAAAAAAAAGTTTCTGTCACTTTACATACGCAAATAATTTATATGAAAATGTTGAAACACAAAACACAAAACAAAACAAAACTTCATCTCTTGTGAATTATTATTGTTTAATCTTCCTTTTTTTTCTTGTTTTGTTATTTTATTACTAGTATTATTATTAAAGTTTTAAATTGTATGATGAACGGGGGGTGGGAGGAGGGGAGAGGGGAGGGAATTTAGTTGAACAGATGTTTGGAACATACAAGTTCAAAGTTTGCGGTCACAGACAAATTCATGTGTGTGTAAATTTGTGATTCACAAAACAAAAGATAGGTAAATAATAATTAGAAATGAAAATTTTGTCAAAAAATAACGAGAGAAAATGAAAAACTTTTTTCTCTCGTTTTCCATTCTGTCCAATGTACATTGTACAATTGTTAAATAATTTGGATTCTAATGAGGTAACAGCTTTGGTCAACGAAGAAAATAACAGAATGAAAAAAAAAAAGTTAAAAACAGCTTTCTTTGATGGTGTCAAATTTGTGTCAACAACACAACACAACACAAAATAAATAATAAAATTAAAAAAAAAGGAAATAAATAGAACAAACATAATAATAAATACAGTTTTGGTTCTTGTCTATTCTATTTTACTTGATAAATTAATTGAAAGCTACCTCAACGAATTTACACCTTCAACCAAAGATAGGTGAACCATTTTCAAAATTGTATGCTTTCCAATTCTTTCAATTCTAGTGTAAATTTGTGTCTGACACGCACACACCAAACACAGACAACAACACGAAACATTTAAAGTTTGACACTAGAAAACTTGTTTCACGCTTTCAAACTTCACGATTCATTCATTCATTCACTCACTCACAATTGAACTATTTCTAGGTGTTCACTGCTACTACAACAACACACAGTTTTTTTTCCCAAACAAGCCAATGAAAAAGAAAAGAAGAACGAGAAACCAACGAATTCGAATGATTCAAAAGTGTGAACAAGAATGATGACAATTCTCAGTGTAGAAAGTGGCCTGAAGCCAAAACTAAAATATAAAACAAAAAAAAAAGAAAGAAAACAAAACCAGAACCAGAGAAAACTATCAATTTTCTCTCACACACACACACACAAATTTAGGTTTTATATATAAATATATATAAATAATTTTTCCCTTTTGATAGTAAACTGAAAAAGGCCAAAAATATTTTCAGATTTTTTATTTGTTCATTATTTTTTTTATATGTTAAATCACAACAAAAGTGAACTAAAGTTGTATCGGGTTTTTTTTCCCAGGAAAAATTTTGGGAAAACATTTTGATTTTGATTTCTATTCCATCATATTGATAAATAAATATATATATATAATGTGGAAACATTTTAATTAAACTTTATTCCATTGATTTGATGAACATATATTTATTTATGTAATATTTATTTTTATGCTTTACTATAGTACAATCGGTAATGGATAAATGAGATCAAGTGTGTGTGTGTGCCTGTTTGTAAATGTTGAGGAAAATTTTTTCCCTATATTTCTTTTGTGGGTTTTTTGGGTTTGGTTCTCCCACAAAACGACAAAAAAAGCTATTTTGTACAAGAAACGGAAAGCTCGTTTTCTTGTTATACGTACACGTTGATTATTGCCTAAAATTGACCAATCCATTGGCCAAAAACTGAATGTAATTTCAATCTATGTATAAAAGAGAGAAAGAAGCATGGAACGATGAACATGAGAGGAGATTTTCCATACTAAAAGAGTTGTCCATGTCAGGTTTTTTCTTTTTGGGTGAAAGAACATGTGCATTATATACAATAATCTATCTATCTATATATATATATATTATATAAACAAAATTGCTTCACAACGAATCCATTTGCTTATCAATGACATAGTGATGCTTAGAGAGAGAGAGAGAGAGTTTTGTTGGCTTACACTTTTTGGGTCGACACTAATTAATTATATCGTTGACTTTTACCCATTCTCATTTCAATGTTGTTGATGATCATCATATGGGGAACTATTTTAATTATACACCAATTATAAGCGTCGAACAGAATTACTGGTTTGGGTATTCTTTCTTTTATTCTGTTGTACCAAATTTCTCATTCATATAATCTCCCCTTTTTCCAAATTTTTGGTTGAGAAAATCTTCTTCTCTCTTTATTAGCAACAATCTCAGAGGGCAAATATAACAGGTTTGGTTGTTGGCAAATATTATAATAATAATAAATAAATTCACTATTGCTATAATTGATGCAAATTTTTTTCTCGTTATTGCTGTTGTTGTTGTTGTTGGTTAGTGTAGACAGAAATATGTAATGAACGAATGAGAATAATAGAAACAATAAAAGTTGGTAAAAATAGTAACAACAACAACAACAACAAACGATAACAAGAAATGACAACAATAATAATAATAATAATAATAAAATACAAAAACAATTTCTAAACCTATTGTGTGATGGAACAACAAGATTGCCTCAATTCATTACCATTTTTAGGCTAATTAATTGTTTAGGCTATAGTGCTAATTAAATTTGTGACATCTCTGTAAAAAACAGATTTCAATGATATTACATCACAAAAAAAATAATAATAATATTCAAATAAAACCAAAATAGTAGAATAAACAAACTGAATTTGGTTAAGGTAAATTAATAAGCAAATATTAATCTGAACATGAAAAAAAACAATATTGTTTTGAGATAAAAATATAATTTCTATTGTAATCAAAGTACACAAACACGAACATAATGATTGAAACAAGATCCTTTATTCTGGAATTTATTTTTTCTGGTATTCCTTTCTCTTACCCCATTTTCATAGATTAATTGTTCCATATCGTTTATTTTCACGCTGCGCTAATTAGATTGCGCCAATTGCACCCAAAATACGGATGGATGGGAGGTGTGGGGGAAATAGGAGCAACATTATCCAGACGTTTTTCATTCATTCATTCATTCATTTATCCTTCATTCCTGAACATATTGTGCAAATGAAAATAGCTTTAATCATCCAACGCCCATTACACTTGGTTTTTGTCTAGGTTCACCATAAGAGAAAACAAGGAACAAATTTATTGTCTCCTTCAATTGGCATCGTCTGTCAACGATAAGTAGTGGCGAGGGCAAACCATTGTAGAAAGGGAAAGCCATTTTGCATAATTGGTCCCGAAAGATCCAAGAAATGGAAAAGAAGAGAGAGAGAGAGAGAGAGAGAGAGAGAGAGAGAGAGAGAGAGAGAGAGAGAGAGAGAGACAAGTGTCAACATTAAAGTGGCATCCTTGTTTTCCGCTTGTCATTTCAGTACACTTTCCTTTATGTCCCAACTGTGTCCTTACAATTGACCGAACAATTTCACACACATAGTTATAATAAAGGATGAGAAAGAAGAAAAATAAAAGAAGAAGAAGAAGAAGAAGAGATGCAAACTTTTGAACGTAAAGAACTTTTCCTTCTTCTTCTTCTTCTTCTTTAGATAAAAAGCGAAACAAACCAATGAGTGTTAAACAATTAGAGTGTAAATATAATTGATTAGTGAATGAATAGAATGGGATGAGATCGATAGTCAATAAATCAATCAATCAATCGTTGTGAATGTTGGTGACACATTGAGAACATAATAATAAAATACATGGACAAGTACATTGGAGAATTGTGTGTTCTATTCATCCATGAATTGATGATGATAATTGTTATAAATTACAAATCCATAGATTTAAATGCAACACACACACACACATAGAGAGAAAATAAAGGAAATGTTTTTGGCGCATTCGAAAAATGGTTACAAATGCTAGTCCAAATGTATGTTTGTGTTTGTGTAAAATTAAACTTCCTAATTAAATATAATTTGCACTTGTACACATTTTGTAATTGCTATCCAATTTCCGGTTCACATACACAAATGTTTAGTATATGTAACAATGGAATTGTAATGTTTTCGACATTACATCCGGATGAAATGCATCAAAACAAAAACAAAACAAAAAAAAAGAATAGAAAGAAAGATTGAAGCTATACTATAGCAAAACCATGAAATAGACCAACAATAGAATTGAACACATTATTGAAAGATTTATGTGCGTTTTGTCAATTCATTTATATATATATATACATGATGAACACGGACTAACATTTGTGTAATCAACAATTCCGTTTTCCCTTTGTTTGAAACAACAACAAAACAATAAATATAACAATAAATATTCTCTTTATATGTTTTCATGTTTTCATGCTCAATTTGGCTCAACAAACACCTTAACCTCAAATCAAACTTTTTTTCTTTGTTTTATTCATTTTTCCCTCCGTTTTATGTGAAACACGAACACAACACTCAATTTGTTGATCAATTCCATCACATTTCTAGATCGTTTATCACTCTATCTTTCCCTCTCCTTCCTTTAAAGTTTCATTTCTAGTTTTAAGCTCAATTCGTCATTTATTTATGCCATCTCAATGTATTTCTTCATCTTTACTTACTTACTTCTTCTTTTTATTGTTAAAAGCCAAGCTAAGAAAAAAAAATATAAAACGTTTGTGCTCAGGTCGTCTTGTGGAAATAAAGTGAGAAAAGCCATCTTGTTGTTGTTGTTACTATTATATCGGAAATGGTTGTGGTGCCACCAGTCTCCTGGTGAGTTGTGAATTGGTTCTCTAGTTCTCACACACACACACGGAATTGGCTCAATTCGTCATCCATTCTTCACTTGAACTCGATTGTTCACTTTACTTTAAAATGGTTTTTTTTCTTTTCCTTTTTTTACTTCTTCTTCTTTTTCTTTTTTTTGTTGGTTGTTGTGGCACACTATTGTGAAATGCTCGATGGGATTGCTCAATTATTCCAGTTTCGCTTTCAGTTTCGTTCTTTCTTTTCGTTCTCATACTTTTTTGTCTGTCTATGTCTGTGTCTATGTGTGTGTGTGAAGGTTCGAGTTCAGGCAAACAAACAAGCCGAAAAAAAACCGAAATAGGAATAAATGAAAAAAAAAATGGCAAAACTAACTGGCAATAGTTTGTATATGCCACTTCACAAACAATTCCAATTGGTTATCGCTTTCGGTCTTCTTCTTCTTCTTCTTTTATTCAACCATTTTTTTTTCTTAAGTTTGGCTTTAGATACACACACAATTGATCCGACAAGCACACCACCAACACCATTGCTAACAAAGTTGAATTGTGACTGGTTAGCCAACAACAATCGACCAATTGTCATGCCAAAATGAAATTGAAACGTACAAATACAAATACAAATACAAATGTACCTCCCCCCACCCCCTACACACACACACACAAAAACACAATAAAAAATCGCACAAATTGAATAGAAAAAACGTTTGTGGTGGTGTGAGGTACTCAGCATTCAATGTGATTTGATAGACGCAAAGCGCGACACGCACACATGCCCACCACACAACACGACACACAGCCAGATGCACTCCTTCCATTTTGTGCGAACGTTGGCAATGGTTTCGAGTTTAGGCACACATACAGCAGCACGTGGTGATGGATGCGTGCGTT
>CAUYQG010182992.1:0-49911 GCA_963574415.1 Tarsius wallacei
GGGAGGGATAGGGGAAGGGATTAATGGCAGTAAATACCTGTCTGGGGATGGGGGGACACTTCTTATCAACAAGGGTGCCTGAACGAGACATATTTGTGTACCTAACCCTTAACTGTACCCCTCAATATCACAATTAAAAAAAGGGGAAAAAATTCTCTCAAAAATGGAAACTACAAAACATAAATTAATTTAAAAACATAAAAAACCATGAATAGCCAAAACAATATTTAGCAAAAGAAACAAAGCAGGAGGCATCATACTTACTGACTTTAAACTTTACTATAAGCCTACAATAATCAAAACAACCTTGTATTGGTACAAGAACAGGCATATAGACCAATGGAATGGGATAGAGATTCCAGAAGCAAAATATCAATTTCTCAACCAACACATCTGTGACAAATCCTCCACCATCACTGGAGAGAGAAGAATCTATTCAGTAAATGGTTCTGAGAAAACTGGCTGACCACATGCTGAAGACCGAAACAGGACCCCTACCTACCACCATACTCAAAAATCAACTCTAAATGGATCAAAGTCCTAAATATAAAACCTCAAACACAAGAATCTTAGAAAACATAGGAGACACCCTATGGGAATCTGAGCAGGCAATCAATTCCTGATGAAAACCCCAGATGTCCATGACACAAGAGATAAAATAGTCAAGTGGGACCTCATTAAACTAAAAAGCTTCTGCATAGCGAGAGAGTGGGGAGACAGCCCACAATGGAAAAAAAAAATTTTCCAACTGTATATCTGGCAAAAGATCTACCAAGTACTCAAATGTGCTGAAAGGAAAAAAACAAAGAGCCTCATTAAAAAGAGAGCAAAATACATGAATAGACACTTCTCAAAAGAAGATATATGGGCAGCCAACAGACACCTGAAAAAAATTCTCACCTTCACTAACCATAAGAGAAATGCAAATCAAAACCACATTGAGATACCACCTAACTCCAGTAAGAATGGTTGTAAAAACAAAAAACAACAGATGCTTGTAAGAATGCAGCAAAAAGAGAATGCTTCTACACTGCTGGTGAAAATGCAATCTACTTCAACCTCTATGGAAAATAGTGCAGCAATTTTTAAAAGAAATAGAAATTTACCCTCCTTATGATCCAGTAATCTCCCTACTGGCAATATATCCAGAGGAACTCAAATCATTCTACAAAAAAAGAACCCTGCACATGTATGTTTATTGCAGCACTAATCACAATAACAGAAACATGGAACCAAACATGCCGGTCATCAAAATTGGATTGGATAAAAAAAATGTGGTACATATACACAATAGAATATTATGCAACCATAAAGAAGGACAAAAATTTGGACTTCACAGCAACTTGATTGTATTTAGGGTCTTTAATACTCAATGATCTATTACAGAAACAAAGGACTAAATACCACATATTCTTACTCATAAGTGGACCCAGGACCTTTACTATAATACTATAAGAAAGGGATTGTCAGTAGTGGGATACTGCCAGGCGGGGGGGGGGGGGTAGGGGGCACAACATCAATAAGCATAACTGATCTCAAACCAGGTGAATTGGGGATCAAAGTGAGACCCACACTTCACCTGTACCATGACCACTTGCATATCTAATCCTGGTCTGTACTCCAATCTTTAAAATAAATTATAATGATAATAAAAATAATAATAAAATAAAAAAAACATTATCATCCCTGTTTCTGTGGATTCCCATCTGCCTCAGTTTAACTGAGCCCTCTGTTTAGGGTCCTATAAGGCTGAAATCAAGGTATTAGCCTGCTGCATTCTCATCTGTCACTAGAGACAGATCCACTTTCACATTTATTCAGGTTACTGAGAGAATTTGTCATGAAACTAAGACTTACCAAATTTTGTTGTCATTTTTCTGGAGCATAGCATGTGAGCTAAGCCTTCATCTGATTTATTATACATCAGAACCAATAGACAATATGCTGATATGACTTGTCATTCTATCAAAGTAAACTTTGCATTTGCACAGAATCTGCACATAAGAACATTTTATTAGAGTGACTAACTGAAATCACTGTTTTAATAGAATCAGAAGTGACACCCGGTATGTGTTGGTGGCAATCAATTATAGTACTTTTCAGAAATGTGTTTTAGTAGTTAGGAGAAAAAAAATTTAAATGACATGCAAGAAAAATATTTCACCAATTTTCTAATTATTTAAATTTGCAATCTTTGAAGCTAGATTTCAAACAGCATAATCATGTTTTATGCATGGCTACTTAACATTACAAGATACACTGGAGTAGCTAATGATAAAACAAAGATTTTTTTAGCAAAGTCAGTATACATTAAGACATTTAAAATAACAAAATATTTTATTTGTGTTCTTAAAATCACTCAATAAATTAACTCAATAGTTTTTTTGAGAAACCAAAAAACCCCTGAGGAGAGCCTATTGTTGAAAGCAGCCATAACTGAATTTTGTAAAATGAATCACAAAAGATTAAAAAAAGTAAAATGATGTATAAAAAAAAAAAGAGTAAGGTATAAAAAAGGTCAGAGTTGAACTGTTTGGTAATACTTTTATCATTGGTATTCTTGACTAAGCAAGAATTGTCTCAAGATAAACAAACAAATACAAACAAAAAACATGATGCCAAAGAAAACAAACTCCAGGTCAAGGCTAAAACTTTTTAGAAAAATTAATAGATACAGTAACATGCACATAAAAAATTCATAATTTGTAGCAGGAAAATCTAAAAGATATATGTGAAATAATTAGAAGATAATTATTTTTTAAACTTTTAACTACCCTAAAATTTCCTCAAGAGAATAAGATAGAATCCAATACTTAAGTAATGTCAAATTATTCAGTATAAATATTTTAAAACATAGCTTTGATTTTTGAAATTTAATACCCTTAGGATGTTAGGCATTTCTTAATCTTAATTGTGAGTTAGATTTATATTAGACCGATTACAAATAGAAATTTTATGAGTCATAATTTCCAATGAAAAAAATACATGATTGTTCCTTTAAATCTATATTTGCATTAAAATGTTAAGAATTGCCAGTACTTTTGAAATGGCATTGACTAAATTGTTCCTTAATCTGATCAAAGTAATTATCAATGATAATTATTCTTAAACTGTCTAACTGTGGAAGAGCTGTCATAATTCATATGTAGGTCAGCATAGGCATAATATTATTTTCTTAACCACCCCAATTCTCTGAGTAAGAGAGGCTAAGCAATGTCATAATGGTAAGTTTTAACTAAAAAGATGTTTGTAAACACATGAGAAATTGAAATTGTCAATAAGTTTCAAGGAACATTCTGGCATGTGCAGTGGTCCTACATGGGGTTTGAAGTCCAACTTAAATATATTTTGGAGGCTCCATATCATACTAACTTTTGAGTGTGTATTAGAAATGACAATAGCCTACAAATGCTCTTAAGTAAAGGTCTCTAGATTTTAAAATGTCTCTACTGATGATCCATGGTTAATTGGGAGTGTATAAAGATTTAAAGTTGTTCATAAAATGGTATGAAATAAATGTTAAATCAATAACCTGCATTGTACCCTTGATTATACACTTCTTGACTTTCTTGTTCATTTCTCATTGTAAAAAAGAGAAACTTTACTTACAATCCACTTCTACCTCAATTTGAATGACGAGAACAATGATCACCTTATAATTACACTTGCACTAAAGAGGTCTCAAAGGGTCTGGAAAATATACCACAATACACTTCTGATCCCCTCTCGGAAGTTAGAGTTCTTATAGTATTTGCCCTTTTTTTGTGTATCATCTTAAGATAGAAGTATGAGAATAAATATATTTATAATTCCTGCATTACAGCTTAAATAAAAAATTTTGACAAATTAGAATGTATAGTGACTACTTCTAAAAGATTATTGACAAAAAAATCATAAAGTCTGCTTTACAAAATACCAATACTAGAAAAAATATGTGTACACTATCATATGGCAATACATTCTATGGAAAGAAAATGCCCAGAACAAATGTAAACTAACAAACAAGAACTTCTGTTTTCACCACAACATAACATTACTCTTTTGCTTAAAGGAGATAAGAAGAAATCATATGAAATTTTAAAAAAATTTATTGTATGTTAAGCTGCTTTCATATCCAATCTTAGTGTTGTCATATTTATTATTATATAAAAGTGAGTGTTCTGTGATGGGTGGAAATGTCCAGGAGATTTTTATTTGAAAGATAAATAGAATTTGGGGAGCAGAATGAGAAGAAAAGAGGACATGTGTGTTGCAACTGAAGCAAAAAAAACAGTATATTTAAGGAATAGCAAATAGATATGGTCTATATACACAATGGGAATTAACACCAGAATAGTGTGCTAGTTTAATACATTTTAATTGTTTTGGAAATAAAAGAACAAATATATAGAACAACTAGAATTCAGTAGGTGTAAATATAAAGTTTCATTTACTAAAAACTAATATAATATAACCTATCTATTTATTCACTAACCAAATATTTATTGAATACCTACCATGTGTCAGAATCTGACATACAATGTAGGCCAGGTAGGCATCCTCTCAGATTCATGGTGTACATTTAGACACATGTAATCCTTATTTTAAAAAGAAAAAAAATTATAGCTAATTCATACGCTGGACTAATTAGAAAACAGCTCAGGACTGTAAGTGGATAAGCATGGGTTTGTATATCAACAGGTGAAGTCCACAGTTTCTGCCTGTAACCATTCTGCATTGCCTCCATGTTTGCCCTCCTTATCAAAAGCTAATAATCCTGTGTATTGAGATTATGAAATGAATATTTTTTCATTTAATTTAAATCTTTCTTCCCTGAGATCTGTTTTATCATTTAGTGAACTCTTTTGACTTGTGCATCATTTCCATTTTTTCTAGTTACAGAAGCATTTTGCTGGCTGCGATGAATCACAAGTCATTTTTTTCTGCTTTGCTCAATACCCATTTCTTATGATAAAAACATATAACCTTATTTAAATAATAAGAAGAAGATTCTCTTATCTCATGCATCACTGTAGAATTATTTAATACTCATAAACTGGTTGCATTACACATTCCAATCTGTATCTGAATATCAAGTTTTGTCATCTGTGTTTTGTGAGAAGGGCATTTTTGCTTTAAGAATTCCATCCTCAATGATGTCTTCTGGTCTAACACTTCAAGGTGTCTGGCTGCTGAAATCAGAATGAAAAATATTCTGTTTGTGAGTTCCTGCAACTGCTTTCTCTGTTAGTTACATAGGCCCAGATAAGGTAAGCAGAATGATAATTTGATTCAGCTAGATTTTCTTAAGAGTAATATTTCTACATATTTACTTATTATTTGTAGCTCACTCAAGCAAAACTAATAAAAAACACTGGCACTGATTTTTGTGTAATAAAATAATTATGTGACATTGAGTAATATAAACAAATCGTTTATAAGCAGCAACAGGACTTTATACTTTATGCATATCTTTTTTAAACAGTAAAAATTGTGGCAACTCTCAAAATTCACCTAAAATATATTGCATATAAAAGTAACCAAAGAAATCATAATTATGTTGCAAGTTGGTCATACCTTATTTGTTTAAATTGACTAACAGACATTGACAAATTTCATTTATTAAAATTAAGAAGTTATCTTTTATTTATCTCCCCCAAAGTTACTTCATAGGCCTTGAAAAAAATCTTACTCTGCAAGAAATTAGAAAAGTGGTTGTTACATTCAAAGTGCTATTAGATTTAGAATCCAGTTCTATTTATTTTGATCAAGAAGTTTCTTTTCATATAAAATTAATTCTGTTAACTCCATCCAGGTACATAAGATAAAAGTATATTTATAATTTGAAATCTCACATCATGAAAATATTACTTCTAAATATGAGCACTCTTCTAGATATAAAGCAACATTGAGCAGGGAGGTAAGACTTCTTTGAAAACTACTATCAAATGGCATTATTGAATGAAAGAATTTTCAGATGAAGGGGAAAAACACAACTTTAAAACTCCAAACAATGTCAATCTCCATAACAGCAAATAATTTGCCTTTTGAAGTCACAAAAATACAATTAATCATATTAGACATCAAAAACGCAAATTAAGGCTTTTTTAAAGATGCTCCCTTATGTGAAAAAACAGATAATAGTTGTGCATTACTCGGGTAACTAATACGTGTTCTAATTTATCTCTTGTATATTGTATGCATGCAAATTTTCTTTGTTAGTTGATGGAATTCAAATGTGGACTCAAATATGAGAATGCTGCAATTATTAAAAAATCAATTCCTACACTGACTCAAATACATTGAAAATCATGTTAAAAACCTTAAAGTAAATAAATGTATTTTGTTAAATTTATATTAGATCAGTTTATATTGCTTTAACATGGTCTGTGACAGGTAGATTGTTCTGTCTAGATGTAGGTTTACCCCCAACAAAGCCCATTAAATTCAGTCATAGCATGGTGCCTGAGCCCAGAGCTTCGTATTTTTTGTTGTTAGGTATTAATGCACCATAAAAATAATACTACGCCTAAAGTGTAAGTACGATGAGATTGCCTAAATAAAGATGAAATCAATCAGCAAAGTAAGAAAGATAAGAGTAAAACTTCAATATTCAGACCTTATCTTTAAAATGTCTGAAATTCTTTAAAGCACAGTTGTGGTGCCATTTCCACCAGGAAGACTTTTAACCAAACTGGGTCAGTTTTCCTTCTATGCAATTGCATAATATGTGGATTCCTACCATCATAACATTTATTCACACAGTATTGTAACTGTCTGTTTAGTGTTTGCATCTTTTTGTTAGACTACACAAATCTCAGATGGTATTCCATATTTTTCTTTAGCACAGTTAAAGCGTCAATTAACCTGTCCTTCTTTAGGGATGTTTTCCCTGACCTCCTTGATTAAGAGGCGCCAGCCTGTTACAATCACTCTGAAAGAAGCTTATATCTTTTTTCGTTTGCTTACTTAAGCACATATACTAATTATAAGTATTAAATTTTTATGTGTCTGCTTTTTGTTTTCTGTCATCCAGTAATATTCACTGCTTTATGCTCAGTAACTAGCACAACACTTGGCAGTCAGTGCTTAACAATTATTTGTGTCATCAGTCACTACACATTCAATAAAGGCTAATTAAATGTATCAGTGATTTTCTAAAATTTTTTGCATTAAGGTCTTTACTTAAATGCATATGTAGTACTATAAATTACATAATTATAGAATATATGTATATAACATAAGCATAAAGCATATATATTTATACATTTGATGTAGGTATATTTATAAATTATATAAAATTCATATAAATATATATGCACTTATATGGAACAAATCACAAGTCAATAATAAAATGGCAAATAATCTATAAAAATAAAAATACTAAGAGACATTTCATTAAAAAGATATTCAAAAATGACTAATAAATATATGAAAAGTTGCTTTCAAGGAAAAGAAAATTAAAAACTATAATAAGAGATTGGCTAAAAGAAAACAGATTTGTTAAACATAAAGTGACTTCCTACACTAAAAATGTGTGTAAATATGAAGAAACTGCAATTTATGCATCACTGGTAATAGTGTAAGAACATATTATAGTTTTTGAGCAACTGTTTAGAAATTTTTAATTAAACACATTTCTAATTTATGACTCAGTAATTCTTCCTTTCTTTTGTTTATATCTGAGACAAATGAGTGCATATTCCAATAAAAATACTTTTAGGAGAATGTTCATAATGGCATTATTTAAATAGTCAAAAGGAAACAAACCAAGCACTATTAACAGGCAAATTGATTAGCAAACTGCAGTGTAGTCACGTAATTGAATAAATAAAATTTAAAATATGTATTTTCCTGCTACACACAAAAATGATTGAATCTCAAAACCATTGTGTTGAATAGAAGACTCTGAACATTCAAATGAAACTAAGTATGTATAATTCTACTTACGCAAAGTTCAAAAACAGATAAAACAAATCCATGCTTTAGAAATTTAAAAAATGACTACCTCTGTGATGGGAATAAGGTCTGTAAATTTGGAATATTCATGAGGGACAAGCATACTACTAAAAGACATTTGATATTTTGGTCTAGATGATGGTTACCATGATATGTACACATGTAAAAAACAATTAATACATGTAGTTATAGCTTAAATAATGCACTTTGTTACACGTATCTTATTCCTCCAAAACAAAAAAAGGTAAGAAAAAATCTGATGGAGTAAGACAAGATTTTCCCTGTCAGATAATGACTTGTGCTAATAACTGAACTATACTATAAAAAATAGAAATAAATCAATGGAACACAAGGGTAAGAAGAGAAATAGCCCCATTCATGGATACATATTTTGCCTGTTCAATAAGTAGCATTTCCAATCATTTAGGAAATAGAATTTTCAACTAATGGTACTGCAAACTGATTCTCCATATCAAAAAGGAGGAAGGGAAGGAGGAAAGGAAGGAAGGAAGGAGGGAGGGAGGATGAATCCCTGCCTCAGATCCTAAAAAGAAATTATTATCAAGCAGATATAAACTTAATGTAAAAAAAACTGTATAGGTTTTAGAATAAAATATGAAAGATTATATTCTTCATCTTAAAATCTATTTATATAGTGTTTACCATAGGGCATTGTGTACTGCTAAACACATAAAGTTTATATTGATTTACTCATGCACTCTTCACATCAAATTTATGAGAAAGATACTGCTCTTTTCCTCATTTTATAAGTGAAACAATCAGGCATAGTTTACGTATTTATTTTCTACTGCTGACTAATCACTAACACAACACGAATTTATTATCTCAGTTTAACACAACACTAATTTATTATATCGGTTTCTGTATGTTGGAAGTCAACACACTTCAGCTGGGCTTTCTGCTCTGGGACACACAAGACTGAAATCAGTGCGTTGTTTGGCTTTGTATTCAGCTGGAGACCTTAGTAGGAACAATCTGTTTTCATATCCTTTCAGGTTGTTGGACAATTTCCTTGAGGATGTCGGACTGAGTTGGCTGGGAACCACTTCCAGGTCCTTGCCCCAGGAATTTCTCATAGGCTTCTCATACTTCCAATCTGAAATATCTGAAATAAGGAACCCTCCACAGGCATAGGGTTAATTGCACTTCCATGCTCTTTTTCAGGAAGGATCCAATCCATTTGAAGAACTGAAGAACTCATCTGATTAGTTCAGCACTATACAAGTCATTTCCTGTTGAGTAAAGTAAACTGATTGGTAACCTCTCCCATGTATATCTCATCATATTCACAGGTTTGGGGAACACAATGGGAAGGGATACAAAATGTGCACTTCAAGGGCAGAAATTTGGGGAAGGACATCTTAAACATCTGCTTACCACAAAGAATTTAGACAACTTACCTAAGGTTACTCAGCTAGTGTAGGATAGAGTGAGGTTTCAAACCCTGTTTAATTTAGAGTTCTCCGACATTGCATTATTTTCTGTTTCATAAAGGATGCAACATGCCAAATCTATATAGTAAGGAATTCTTTATGCAAAACAAGAAATACACAAACTATAATGGAAAATAGTAATAAATTTTAGTACTTTAAAGTTTTATAAGACTGTTTTAGAAAAGATGTATTAGAGTCAGAAAGAAAAACTACAATGTGGAAAATATATCTGCAACAATATAAATGACAGTATTCAAGAAAGAGAAAAAAATATGCTCATGTATATCTGTATGTATGTAATTATATAATAAGTTTATTTTTAAGAATAAAAATGACAAAAATTGTGAATTAGTATTTCACAAAAAATAAATCAAAATGGCAAGCAAACATGGTTCCTTTTTTCTCTGTGCGTGGTTTCTTTTACCTAGAATTATGTCCTCAAGTTTATACGTTGCAGCAAATGAGATGAATTTCTGATTTTTTTTAATGCTGAAATGTATATATGTACTATAGCTTAAAATATAATTTGTTGATGGTCACTTAAGTTGATTCCCAATCTCTGCCATTTTTTGTGACTAGTGCTGCAATGAACATGAAAGTGGAGACATCCTTTCAGCATACTGATTTTCAATTCTTTGGATATATGCTATGAAGTGGGACTATTGAATCAGATAGTAATTCTATTCTTAATTTTTTTGAGAAATATTTATAATGTTTTCCAAAGTGGCTGTACTAATTTATAATACCACCAACAATGTATAAGTGTTCTATTTTTTTCAAAACCTTGCCAACACTTGTTATCTTTAATTGATTGATAATGGTCCATCTAACAAGTGCAAAGCACGATCTCATTATGGATTTAATTTGCATCTCTCTGATGATTAGAGATGTTGAATGCATACACACACACACACACACACACACACACACACACACACCATTTGTATATCTTCTTTTGAGAAATTTGCTTTCTTGCTCCTTTTTAAAAAGTAATGTTCTTTTCTTCTTATTGAGTAGCTTGAGTTCCTTGTATATTTTAGATCTTAGCCCCTTATATGATGTGAGATTTAAAAATATTTTCTGCCAGTCTGTGGGTTGCCTCTTCGCTCTTTTGATGGTTTCCTTTTCAGTACACTTTATTGTTAGATACTATCCCCTTGGCTATTTTTCCTCTTGCTGCCTATGCTTTGAGGGTCATACCCAAGAAATCACTGACCAAACTAAAGTCCTGAAGTTTTCCCCTATTTTCTTCTAGTAGCATTACATTATCCAGTCTTATGTATGTCTTTAATTCATTTTAGTTGATTATTATATAATGGGTGAGATAAAGGTCCATTGTTATTCCTGTTATTCTGATATTCAAGTGATTATCTAGTTTTCTCCACATTATTTAAGAGACCATCTTTCCACATTATGTGTCCTTGGCACCTTTAACAAAGTCAATTAAATGTGGTTGTGTGGGTTTATTTCTGGCCTCTGTTTTATTCCATTGATGTTTCTGTTTTTATGCAAGTACTACACATTTTGGCTATGACTTTGTAATACATTTTGAAATTCAGTAGTATAATTCCTATAACTTTGTTCTTGTTGGTTAAGATAGCTTGGGCTATGCCGTGGTTTGATACACATTTTAGGATTTTTTTTTCTCATCAGAATTTTGTTAAACATTGTATTAAATCTGTGAATTTCTTTATATGATATGGATATTTTAACCATATTCTCTCATTTCATGAATATGGGATATCTTTTCATTTATCTGTTTTTTTCTCATTTATTTCATCATTGTTTTATAGTTTTAACTATTTGAATCCTTTATTTCCTTGATTAAATTTATTTGTATTTTTTTCAATGCTACTGTGAACGGAATGGATTTTTTTAAAATTATTTTTTCATATGATTCAATGCTGGGATATAGAAACACCACTTATTTTAGTTAGTTTGGTTTGTATTCTGAAACTTTACTAAATTCCTTTATCTGTTCTAACAGGATTTTGTGGAGTCTTTAGGATTTATACCTATGATCAAGTCATCAGCAAACATAAATCCACTTCTCCTATTTGAATGATTTTTATTTATTTTTCTTGCCTAATAGCTCTTGCTAGAACTTTCATTGCTATGTCAACCGAAAAGGTGAATGTGGGCACTCTAGTTCTTAATTTTAGAGAAAAAAAAATCTTTTAGTTTTTGACTGATGAGTATGGTGTTAAGTGTGGGCTTGCATTATATGATCTTTATTACACTGAGGAACTCTCCTTCTTTATTCAATTTGTTGAGAATATCTTGAAAGGATGTTAAATTTTGTCAACTTTTTTTATGTCTGTGAGATGATCACAAGTACTGTTTCACCTTTTTATCTGGAAAAAAACAATGAAAAACTAAAGAATTAGTTATTTTAACCGATTTACAATATTTGTCAAATAAAGGCAAACTATATTCTGATTAATAATTTTTATTAAAAAATGTATATTGAAGCCTAGTGTGGCAACCAAGAATGGCAATGCATACTAATTATATTATTTCTGAAATAATGGCCAAAATATACCTAGCCAACAGCAATTATCACCAAAAAAAGTAAATTATCAGTGACTGAGAATTAATAAAATAATGCATATACCCAACTTTAGATACTTAATTTCTTAGTAAATGAAGGTTTTTTTCCAAAATAAAATTTGATCCATAATCATTACTATTCTTAATAGATTTACTCTCATATAAGGATAATACAAGTTTGCACAGCACTGAGTTTAAAATGGTCTTGAGCATTTTCTTTACTTCAAAAGTCTAGATTTAAACACGTTTTTCCTTAATGACTATCTCTGGTAGTAAGATATAGTTTTATTGAATTCCAAAATATTTTCCAGTTTATATGTGAGACCATTTGAACAAAGAGAAAAATAAACTAATTCTGCTAGTAGGTATTACATTTTTAGGAAGAATAACTGTAAGAACCAGCAATGAAAACGTTTCAAGAAGATTTAGCATGTACATGGAGCTAACAAAAGACAATTTATTATTTAGTCAAGCTGTATAAAACTTATTTAATCTACATGTATATAAAAATAGCTTTATGTTAAAATAGTGTTTTTGAGTTTTTGTTACTCCATTATACATTTAACTACAGAATGTAAAATAAGAAAACTTAAAATAAGAAATATGAGTAAAAAATTTGTATAATTTCAAAATACTTTCTATTTATTTTTAAAAATGCAAAAGAGTGTCTGCAGCTTAATCTGTGTTTGGTGATAAGGATGACTTCTACTGCGAAACATATAAGATTAAGTTCTGATAGTAGAGTGAGATTTAGGACATAAATATGTAAACTAACCTTGCAGAACTCATAGGTGATCTCCATTCAGAAGTAATTAAGCAAAATATAAAGAAGAAAAATGTAACAGTAAAGTGAAACAAAAGTTGCATTCTTGATCAGAGGTTATAAATGAAAATACATTCTCCTAGTAACTATAAATGCAAACACTAAAAAAAAAGGAGTGAGTTTTTAAAAAGCAGCAGTATAACTCTTGACAGAATTCTCAATCAACTTTTTAGAGCACACAGAAGAGAAAAAGTTGAAAAAGAAATTGAGTGATAGAACAGACAGAATAAAACATATAGAACATGAAAAACAGAAAAAAAAACTTTAGTGACAATTTTTTTCAATAAAAAGTGGACAAAATAAAAACAATATGGTATCAGTAACACTACAAAGATAATACCTGAGATTTTACCAGATAAGATATAAAACAAGATGCACCATATATTTTGTAACAACATTTAAACATTGTTTAGCATTACCAAAAGTTTTGGACACTGGTTTCAATTTAAAAGATCATCAAAAAATATTATTTAAATTTATTTAAAATAAACATACAAATGTTAGAAGATTATACATATATATTATATTATGTATGATATAATATAGGATATATAATTATAAATTACATAGCAGTCAATGACTATTAGTGCAATTTCCAGGAAAGAGTTAATAAAGAATTTATGAAATAAATTATGGTTTTGTATGCATATATTTTATATCATTTGAGGAAAATACTTAACTAGTGCACTTAATTTAAACTGAGAGCTGCAATTCTATTAGAATTCGTCAGGAAAAAAGTATATGCTCATGAGTATGGTTTCTGGGGCAAGATTCCCTGTATACAATTCTAGCCCTGTTCCCTTCTTGAATGCTTGGTTGTGTGCATATGGCTTAAACATTATACGCTCCAATTTCCTCATTTATAAAAATGTTTATTAGTAGTGTGTTTCTTGTTTTTCAACAGGAATATGTATTCAAAATTTAACTTTTTTCAGGATTTATATAATGTATATAAATGCAACAAAAATAATTTTTAAAAAATATGTATTTGACAGAATTAGGCAATACTCAACTTGCGTGCTCTGTAGTTTTAATGAGTCACAGCTAAGAGAACAGTAGAAGCAATTTGTAAGAAAAGTAAAGAAAAGAAACAAAATGGAGGGTAAGAATGATTCAAATAAGAAAAAAGCAGCAAAAATACACATACTAAAGATGCAGGGACGACACTCATGTGCAAAATATTAAGTCATTTCTAATAAAAGATGTAGAAACTATGTAGATTTGTCTTTATAATTTGAGAGAAGTCAAGGCATCCAGGTATCGTAAAAGCAAACAGAATCAGCCATTTTTAAAAGATATCATTTGCTTTTGAGGCATCAGTTGAGTAGAGACAGTATGGTTGTGTATACCAGATAGACTAGAAGAAATTACTCTTTCTCTGAAGGAAACTTGAAATATGGCTGATCCAGGAAAATTTACCCAGTAAAACATGAGTGCAAGCAGGAAATGTTACAGCACAGTTAGAAAGATATAAAAGAAAAAGAAGAAATCAAAAAATTATACTTTCTTGAAGAACATTCACCAAAAAAAAGTTATCAGAAAGAAAATATGATTAATAAATATTATCATAAATATAATTTATCAAAATAATATGTATTTAAAGATCACAAAATAGAATGACAAGAATGGCAAAAGACAGTAAAAAACAAAAAAAATGAGTTGAAAGAAATAAGGTAGTAAATACAGTGAAGATAAATACATCAAAAGAAATGAGAGGGAAAAATTTTGGCTCTTTAAATAAAAGGAAGGGGCACAGAAAATAAAAATAGAAGAAAGAAAGAGAATGAAAAAACTAAAGAAGCAAAGGAAAGAAAAGGAAGGAAGGCGTAAAAAAATATGAAAAATAGAGAAAAATCAAAGGAAGAAAAAGGGATAAATAAATGTTTTTATGTCTGCTGATACAGCATTCATTCTGAAGCCCATGGAACAAGGTGTCATTTTACTTTCATGTCTTATTATTTAAGAAGAATATTTGATGAGATTATAGTTCCCATAGAAAACAATGAATGGATCTTGGAAAAATAAATTGAAAACCTTCTTAAAAGGATTCAACATTCTAGATGCCATTAAGAACATTTGTGATTCACGAGGGAGGGGGGAGTTCAAAATGTCAACATTAACAGAAATTTGGAAGAAGCTGATTCTAACACTCATAAATGACTTTAAGGGTTCAAGACTTCAGTTGAGGAAGCCATTGCAGATGTGGTAGAAATAAGACTACTAGAATTAGAAGTTGAACTCAAAGATGTGACTGAATTGTTGCAATTCCATGAATGGAAATTGAATGGATAAGGGTTAGGGTGAGGGTTAGGAGTTGCTTCCATAAACAAAAAAAGAAAGTGGTCTCTTAAGGTGGAATATACTTCGAGTGAAGATGCTGTGAACATTGACTTGAAAAGAAAATATTTAGGACAGTATATAAACTTAGCTGATAAAGCAGCAGCAGGATTTAAGAGGACTGACTCCAATTTTGAAAGCTATTCTACAGATAACATGTTATCAAACAGCATCACATGCTACAAATAAATCTTTCATGAAAGGTAGAGTCAATTGATGTAGCAAACTTCCTTGTTTTCTGATTTTCAGAAATTTTCACAGCTACCCAACACCAGCCTTTAGCAAACACTGCCTGTTCAATTGGCAGTCATCAAAATCAAGACCTTCCACCAGCTAAAAGATTATAATGTACTGAAGGCTCAGACAGTCATTAGCATCCTTAAGCAATAAAATTCCTATTTTAGAAATAAAATTTAATTTTAATTTAAAGGATGTATTTTATTTTTTGCACACAATGCTATAACACAAGGGACTACTGTATAGTATAAACATAATTTTTATATGCACCTGAAAACCAGAAAACTTGTATGACTCTCCATCTTACAATATTTGCTTTGTTGTGGTGATCTGGAACCAAACCAGCAATATTTCTGAGGTATACCTATATTTAACTCTAGAAATAAGACTAAATCAAGGATGAAATTTAAAATTATCAAGAAAAAATGTGTTAATGCCTTCACATTGTAGACATAGCACAAGTAATAAAGTTTAAAAGGGGAAAAATAATATTTTGATTACCTATGAGAATTTAGACAAAAAGAATGCTTTCTAAGCTAACAAAGCACTGATAAAAATAATAGCACAAATTAGAATTTTAGAAGGTAAATTAAAACTAGAAATAAATATCATTGAAGACATACACTGATTTAATAATTGGTCATGCGGAGGACAAATAGATCATTGGCTTAAGAAGGAGAGGACTAAGTGGATCATTAGGAAAGACTTTTTACAAAGCCGTAAAAAAGAGGAAAAAACAATATGATGATAAGTATGACAATGCCTGTCATATAGACAAGTGTAAAGGGCTTAACTTCTGTACTTGAAAGCAAGAGACAAAATTATTCGGTTAGAGTCACAAAGCTAAACCAATTCTTCTCTGCATATATGATAACATCCCCCTTAGTCACGATTTCACTTTCCACAGTTTTAGTTACCTTGGGTCAACTGCTGTCTGAAAATATTGAATGGGAAATTCCAGAAAAAAACAATTCATAAGTTTTAACTTATGTGCTGTCCTAGATGGTGTGATATCTTGTGCCATCTTACTTTCCACTCCCAGTACATGAATTCTTCCTTTGTTCAGCATATTCATACCCCTTAGCTACTTAGTAATTGTCTCACTTTCCAGAACAATTGTTGTGGTACTACAGTGTCTGTGTTCAAGTAACCCTTTTTATTTTACTTATTTTCTCTATTGAATTATTAGTTATTATTCACCTTCTACTGTGCCTAATTTATAAATTCTACTTTATCATGGGTAGGTATAGAAAAAAAAGCATAGCATATATAGGTTTCAGCTGTGATTTTAGACATCCAATAGGTATATTGGAACACATCCCCTAAAGCAGAATACTAGAAGTAAGAATGATTGAAAAAAATTTTCTAAATGAGCAAAGTAGGACTAGGTCAATATAAACACAGGAAAAATAGGTGTAGTTTAATGTGAAATTAGCTACGTCTTCCTTATTTTCTAGAGACATATCTTTTGCAATGTGAATTTGAAGCTACTCCCATCAAGTCTATTTCCTTTTCCTTATATTTGAAATGGACTTTAGACATGTCAAAGACAAAAGAATATGGTAAAAGTTGATGCAATGCTAGCTCCAATCTATTAGAACATTCATTATAGAGATACATGAGTCTTAGAACACTTCACACTGTCTAGTGAGTTGACCTGTCGGACTATGAGGAACCCTAGGGAGCAGACGTAAGTCATGAGACTACCACTTGAAGCAACTTCCACTTGAAGCACTCCTACACCAGCCATACCAAGGAAATCTGGCCCCCGAAGGCAGAAACATGAAAGAGGCCATCTAAAACTAACTTAAATTGCATATGCACAGACTCTTGCCATAAATAAAGATTTATATGGTTTATTATGCAAGAATGGAAAATGGATGTCAGAGGGCATTACTTTATATTAGAACAAGTGTGATTTCAGTAAAAATATAAATTGACATCAACAATGACAGTATATGATGCCCAAGTTAATCAAAATGAAAATATTAGCAAAAAACAATTTTTTAAAAATCTCACTCATGAATTTGAAAGAGACAAATAGGTTACTGGTAAGAGATACTTAAGACTTAGTTCATGAATAATGAATACAACAAAAACAAGAGGTGGGAGTAGTAATGAATATAACTAATATTAAATTAATATTAAAATCTAGGACCTAAAAATATATTATATCTTTCTAGATTTCCATTAAACACTTATGAAAAGTGTCTTTACATTAAAGCACAAAGTATGTATCTCAATAATTCTAAAAAATTAGTAATAATGCAAGCATTTTCTGATCACTGCTCAATTAAATTAAAACTTGACTATATTGGAAGGGAAAACCTCCTTCCACATATAAATTTACATGGAAAAAAGAATCTTCATTTTTGGGATAATTTTTTTTAAAGAAAAAATAAAAATATCACAAAATGTATATTTCACAAATCTCATATCTAGATTAGAAAAACATAAAGAAACAAATTTCCAGAGAATAGAAGAAGATATTCTTAAGTAGTAATTCCCCCAAAATGTACTAGGCTCAGTGATCACCAAGGTTTTATAAAGGGAGATGTAAATGGGATAGATGGGAGACAAATGTGGGAGAGAGAGTTTTTATTTGTAGATATGTTCATACTTCTACCTTTTCTACTAGTGCAGTGTGTTAACCATTATATACACACTATATAAACTATCAAAAATAAATTAAGGGCAAAATTGATCACCTACATTATTGTATGATGAGGTTAAATTAGCAATACAATGTATTTAAATCTGTTCCTGGCATAAAAGAGTTTAGTAAATATTAGCTGCAAATCATGTATGCATATATGTATGTAGGTATGTATTTAAAGTCAGGAATGTTGTTGAGATACCTTTACCCAGTTCCTTTAACAAAATAGCCAGACTCATAAGTAATACATTACTTCCAATTTGGTAGTTTAAACTCATTAAATGACAAATCAATGTCAGTAGTGTACTAAAGGTGTGTCCTTACTGATAAAATTAAGGAACCTGTAAAACCAGACATCCATTGATTCAAAAAAAAGGGTACACATTTGTGTATTCTCATGAAATACACAGTGTTATATAATAATAGTTGGACACTAAAATTACAAATCAGTTACATGTAGATCAATTAATAATACATTGTTTCTCTTGAAATTCATCCAAATTACTAAAATCAGTTGAAAATATGCAACGTATAATACATTGAAATTGTCATGCAGTGGTTGATTAATTTTGAGAATTAACCAAGGTGAACCAAACCATAAATAGCATCATGGAAAACAGAGATTTCTGCATTATCTTAATTGATGTTTACCTAGAAAGAAGTTACTAAAATGTTTTAATTATTTGCATCCTAAAAAGATAGATTAAAAAACTATTCTTAAACATTTCTGACAACAATTTTAAAAATGATTTTTACATTATCTTCAACTCTGAAAATATGAGGTTTGCTGTCACCTTCACTCTTGCACAGTAAACTAAGTATTTATGTGAAAGCAATTTCAACTTTAATTTGATCATAGAGAATTTCATATAACTCTGAGGGAAAAAAATGCAAGTCAGCAGTTAGCTCTGGTATTGTTGATTCTTGATCTACAACAAGAGCAAAGTTGCTGAACAGATTCAGAAAAATATTTGTTATGAGTAGTCACTCTGGGGCAGTAATGATTGTCTATAAAGAAAGAATGATTTTCCTCTAGGAAGTCTCTGGACACAGCTATTCTGTGATATAAGTCCAATAATGTTGCAATATTTAATACAGTAAAAAATTGTATGCGTTTTCTAGGTTTTTGTTATTTTAAACATCAATAATCTAAGACTCCACATTGTTTTATTATCTACTTTGCAAATATAGCAATTGCAACCAATTTCAGGTGATAAAATACATTTAGAAAGATAAGGTACAAATATTCCAAATTATTGACACAAAAGCAGTTATATTCTTCCAGTCAAAATCATATCACAGTAAGTAAATAAATAAATGTTTATCTTAAAGGGGCATTTTTATTTTCTTAAGAGTTCTAGTAGTTTTCTAAGAAAGAATCACTGAAACTGAGTACCTATCAGACTTTCAAGTAAAGTACAGTGGGGCTCATTTATTTTGAGTCATTTATTGAATTTTGTTTACTTATTTCATATGCCTCAACAGTGAGTTTCTAAGCAAAGCTGTCATTTCTAAATTATATGTTGCTACTTTATTCCCACCTCCACCTCACTCTATCATGATGTTAACATAGAACTTTAAAACTGGAGAATAATTGCTTTTTCTAAATTATAGGGAGAAGAAAGGGAACATTTTGATAAAATTAAGTCAAGCAGGGAGGGAGCACTCATTTCAAGGCAGGTCTATAAAAGTGTCTTTTCTAGATCTAGGCATATACATTGATTTCAGAGAATGGAGTGGCTTTGCTGTGGTAATTAAGTTAACTCCTCTTAAAACTCTTAGATCTGTGGTTTTAATCTGAGTTTTTAGTTTGTAAAATATACTATCTTATCAGAAATTTGAACAATGTCAAGGAATTATAGTGGGAATCTTTGTGAGGCAACATGAAGACCAATCCTTTTAATAAATTCAAAAACCATATCAGAAAACAAAGTTTATCATCATTAATTTATATTATTTTGCCAAATATCAATAAAATTATCAAATATGCAAAGATTATATATGCTTTGTAAGCCACCATGTAAAAGAAAAATTGTCAGAATTTTCTCTCTAAGACCTCCTAGGTCCTGTGGCCACTAATAACATAGAAGATAAGGGCTGCTTTAAATTACATTTGAAAGTGTTGCATTTAATAAGGGAAACTTTTTCAAAAGTGGTTTGAAGCCAGGCAGTGGCTCACAACTGTTATCCCTTTGGGAAGCTAAAGCAAGAGATCACATCAGCCCAGGAATTTAATACCATCCTAGGCAGCATAACAAGACCTAATCTCTACAAATAATGAAAAAAAATTGGGCAAGCATGGTGGCACTCCTGTAGTCCCAGGTACTCAGGAGACTAAGGCAAAACAAATGTCTGAACCTAGGAAGTTAAGGTTATGGTGAGTCGTAATTGTGCCACTGCACTCCAACCTGGGTGACAAAATGAGACACTGACTCAAAACAAAAAGAAAAGAAAAAAGAGTTTGAATTTTATGCTAGTGAAAAACTGATTTCTATACAGCAAGAGATCTGGAACCTCAACTTGCTGCTTGACCAAAAGGACTTAATAGATACTTACAGAACACTACACCCAATAACCACAGAATATACATTCTACTCATTACCACATGGAACATACAGCAAGATTGATTACATTCTTGGCCATAAATCAAGCATAAACAAATTTCATAAGATCAAAATACTGCCATGCATCTTCTCATACAATAGTGAAATAAAAATAAATATCAACACCAACAAAATTCCCCCAATACTCACAAAGACATGGACACTGAACAGCAAAATGCTGAACAACTCCTGGATCAACACAGATATCAAAACAGAAATTGAAAGATTCCTAGAAATAAATGAAAAAGAAGAAACATCTTACCAAATCAAAAGAATGTCATGAAAACAGTTCTAAGAGGGGGAATTTTGCTCTACAAACACACATCAAGAAAATGAAAAAATAAGCTTATAGCCTGACAATTCATCCAAAGGAGCTGGAAAGACAGGACCACCAAAACCCTAATTTCAGCAAAAGAATCCATATCACCAAAGTAAAAGCCCAAATACGGGACAAAGAAGACAAAAATATCATAGAAAAAAACCAACAAAACAAAAAGCTGGTTCTTTGAAAGGATAAACAAGATTGATGGACACCCTAGACTAAATTACCAAGAAAAAGAGAGAAAAAGCCCAAATAAACACAATCAGAAATGCGACAAAGCACAACTGACCCCAAAGAAATACAAAAGATTATTAGAGATGACTATGCACACCTGTATGGATACAAACTTGATAACCTAAATGAAATGGAATATTTTGTGACATCAAACAACCTCCAAAGGTTGAAACAAGAAGACATTGAGATACTGAGTAGACCAACAACAACCCAGGAAATTGACTCTATCATAAGAAAAATACCAACAACAATAATAAAATGGACCAGATGACTTTCCAGTGGAATTCTACAAAACATACAAGGAGATGATACAAATCCTATTGAAAGTATTGCAGGCAATTGAGAAAGATGGAATTATCCCCAAATCATTTTACGAAGTTAAAATCACAGATACCCAAACCGGGTAAAGATTCAACAAAAAGAGAGAACTACCAGCCAATATTCCTGATGAACATAGATGCAAACATTCTCAACAAGATTCTAGCAAATTGTAACCAACAACACACTTCAAAATTATGCATCATGACAAAGTAGGCTTCATCCCTGGGATGCAGGACTGGTTCAATATCCACAAGACCATAAATGTAATTAAATACACCAACAGATGTAAAAACAAGAACCACCTGATTATTATTAGATGCAGAAAAAGCTTTGCATAAAATCCAGCATCCTTCTTGATAAAAACCCTTGAGCACCTAGCCATAGAAAGAACATACCTAAAAATAGTAAGCTACATCTATGGTTAACTCACAGTCAGCATATGGCTAAGTGAATGGAAACTGAATACATTTTTTCCTGAAAACCAGAACAAGATAAGACTGTCCATTCTCATGCCTCCTGATAAACTTTTTGTTGGAAGTCCTAGCTAGAGCAATTAGAAAAGAGAAGGAAATGAGGAAGTCGAATTATCCTTCTTTGCTAATGCTATGATCCTATACCTTGAAAATCCAAAGGAATCTGTCAAAAACTATCTTGCACGATAAAGGACTTTGATGAAGTCTCAGGGTACAAAATAAATGAGAAAAAGATAGTTACTTTCTTGTATATCTACATCAAACAAGCAGTGAACCAAACAAAAAGAACAATCCCATTCACAGAAAACAAAAAATGAAAAATGAAAAAACCTCAGCATCTTTCTAACCAGAGAAGTGAAAGACCTTCACAACAAAAACTACAAAACACTGCTCATAGAAATCCAAGAAGCCACAAACAAGTGGAAAAATAATCTGTGCTCATGGATAGGAGAAATTAACATTGTTAAGATGTCCATCCTACCAAAGGCAATCTACAATACCCATTAAATTACCATCATCATTCTTCTCAGACCTGGATATGACAATACAGAAATTCATATGGAAACATAAAAGACCATGAATAGCAAAAACAATCTTCAGCAAAAGAAACAAAGTGGGAGATATCACTCTTATGGACATTAAATTTTACTTTAAGCCTACAATAATCAAAACAGCCTGGTATATAGACTGATGGAACAGGATAGAGATTCTGGATGCAAAACCTCAATTTCTCAACAAACTCTTCTTTGACAAAGCCCCTACCAACAACCACTGTAAAGAGGAAAACCTATTCAGTAAATGGTACTGAGAAAACTGACTGACCACATACAGAAGATTGAAACAAGACCCCTACCTATCACTGTACACAAAATTCAACTCTAAATGGATCAAAGACCTTATAAAATCTCAAACTATAAGAATCTTAAAAAAAAAAAAGGCAGGAGACATCCTGATGAGAATCGGAATAGGCAAGCGATTCCTGATCAAAACCACGTGCCCATGCCATAAGAAATAAAATAGACAAATGGAACCTCATTAAACTACTAGTAACTTCTGCAAAACCAAAGAAACTATCAAGAGAGTGGAAAGACAGCACACAGAATGGGAAAAAATATTTGCCAACTGTATGTCTGACAAAGTTCTAATATCCAGGATCTACAAGGAACTCAAACGTGTTGAAAGGTAAAAAAACGAGGGATAAGGGAAGGGATTAATGGCAGTAAATACCTGTCTGGGGATGGGGGGACACTTCTCATCAACAAGGGTGCCTGAACGAGACATATTTGTGTACTTAATCCTTAACTGTACCCCTCAATATCACCAAAAAAAACCATTAAAAAGTGGGCAAAAGACATGAATAGACACTTCTCAAGAGAAGATAAATGGTCAGCCAACAGACACATGAAAATTGCTCAGCCTCACTAATTATCAGAGAAATGAAAATCAAAATCACATTGAGAAACTAACTAATCCCAGTAAGAATGGCCATCACAGTACTCGGATGTACTTAAAGCCTATAATACTGAGTGATCTATCACAGAAACAAAGAACTATCACATGTTCTCACTCATAAACAGACGTTAAACAATTATAATACTATAAGAAAAGGATTGACAGCAGTGGGATACAGCCAGGGCAGGGGGTGCCGAGATTGGCAGTAGTGGGAATCTGCCAGGGGAGGGGAGGCACACCTCATCAACCAGGGTACCAGCATAATAAGCATTTGTATACCTTACTCTGAATTGTACCCCACATCTTTGAAATACAAAATCTAAAATTAAATATTTATATATATAAAGGAAAAGAAAGTATTCACTTCACAGATTTGAGTTTGTTGGTCATTTTCTCTTGGCGAACCCATGTATCTTGGCAGCTTCGTGAATAATTGATTCCATCATTGACTCGGGTAGTGGAGCTGGTTTCAACTTCAAAAAATCCAAGATAGGACAAGTTTAATTTTATTATTTTGGATTAAGAACAACTTGAGTTTTTATGGCTTTCTACTCTTCAGGTGCACTTAGCATAATATCACGGAAGGGTCACAAATAGACAAAGAGGAGCTACAATTTGTTATATAGTGAAAATATCATAGGCATAGCACAATGTTTAAAAATTAACTTATTCAATAAATGTTTGCTTTACAAATTAAAAGACTTGACTTCACCAAGCACTCACTAAATACTGATCTCTAAACACATGCATAATCTAAAAATAATTCTAATTTCCTATTGGTTATACCATAATTTGACAATATTTTTTTTTTTTTGGAAGGGGTTTGTCTTTTGCTTGTAGGAGAAAGTAAGTAAAAATTCATAAGATTTACATCTGGGTAGTCTATTCCAGTTTCCCAGAAAGAAAGAAGAGATAGAGATTCTACATCATTTTATTTAGGAATAAATATTAGGGGGTTGAAAAGAGTTTAATTTTTGGTGGGTCCCAGAAGTAAATAAGTGAACATAATAGTGACATGAAACATTCCAAAGTTTATATCCTACTTTAATGTTAGGATTATTCTTAAATAGGTGTTATCAATTTTCAGGGCAAAATAAAATGATAAGAATGCATATTTTTCAGATTTTAAACTGAAAAACATTTAAAGTGGACAGTTGAGAGTTATAAAATAATATTCAAATTACCAATAAATTGAATTAGCATGTGAAAGGAAAGGCAACAATAAACCCTCCAGATACTATGATATATGTGGATCTGTTTGATATAAATTAATTTATTTTAAATATAAGGAAGAAAATGGTAATTTGTATTACCCACAGTATGACAAAATAAAGTGTCAAAAAGTGCTTTTGGTGCATCATACCTAAAAATATCAAGCCCTTGAGATCAGCATTATTTTTATAAGAATACTGCAATGATTCTCTTTTGTTTTTCATCATAATATTATTGATTTGTCTTATCTTCCTTTCTGTTTTGATCAGTGTTATGAGGAATGTGTAAATCTTGTTGGTCTTTTCAAAGAACCCACTCTTAGGTTTGCTATATTTCTCTGCTTTCTATCTGATTCTTTAAAATCTATTTCTGAGCTGGGCTCAGTGGCTCAGCCTGTAATCCCAGCGCTTTGGGAGGCTAGGTGAGTGGATTGCCTGAGCCCGTGGGTTCAAGACCCACCTGGGCAAATTGGCGAGCCCTCATCTCTACAATAAATCAAAAATTAGCCAGGCGTGGTAGCACATGCCTGTAGTTCCTGCTACTTGGAAGGCCGAGGCGGAAGGATCTCCGGAGCCCAGCAGGTTGAGACTGCGGTGGCCAGGACCGTGCCACTGCACTCTAATCTGGGTGACAAAGGGAGATTCCAACTCAAAAAAAAAATCTATTTCTGGTTTATCTTTATTATTTACTTCTTTTCACGTATTTGAGTTCATTTTGCTCTTCTTTTACTAGCTTCTTAATGTAGAACTTAGACCACTGGCTTTATAAATAAAGAAAATATTTAAAAATTTTCCTTTATGAACTGCTTTTTTGCCTGTATTCAATGAATTTTGATATGTGTTTTGTGTGGGGTTTTTTGCCATTCACTTAAAAAATAGTTTGTAATAACACTTCTTATTTTATCTTTGACTCATAAATTATTTAAATATGTGTTGTCCAATCTCCAGAATATTTGAATTTTCTTAGATATTATATTATTGTTAATTTCTAATTTAATTTTGGTTTTGGTCAGAAAATAGACTATAGGTTTTCAATCCTTTTAAATTCACGGAGCTCTGTTTTATGACCAAGCATGCAGTCTGTCTTCACAAATATACAATATGACTGTCCCAAACAAATAAGCTGTGGGAGTTCACTAGACAGACTTCTAAGAAACACTAAAGGAGTACCCCAAGTCAAAAAAAAGTATGCTATAAACATGAATGCACATGAAATATAAAACTTACTGTAAGAATAAACATATATTCAAACTTAGAATATTCTAATACTATAGCACTGGTATTAGAGCAAAGAGTAAAAAGACAAAAATATTCAAAATAATCAAAGCTTTAATAATTTGGTAAAGAATACATGACATGTAAATGAAGTAAATTGTGACAGTAACAAAATGCGGAGGGACAATAAGTTAAAAATGCAGAGATTTTGTATACAAAGTTAAGTTGTTATCAACTTAAAATAAACTATTATCCAATAAGATATTTCTCATTTCTATCTAAGATCTCATCAGAGTGACTTTTACTGTCCATATTTCTAACTATATTCTGGTCATGACCACTTAGATTATTTCTAAGTGTTCTCTCTGCAGGTTTCCTCTTCTGAGCTTTTCCAGAATCACCCTTTATGCTCTATGCCCTACAATTTATGTTTTTTTGAGCATACACTTCTGAACTCTCTCAGTCTCAATCCATTACCCAGTTCCAAAGCCACTTCCACATTTTTAAATGTATCTTTCGTAGTAACACCCTACTTTCTGGTACCACTTTTTGTTTTATTCTGTTCATGCTATTATAGCAAAAAAACAACAGAGTGAGTAATTCACAAATAGCAAATTTATTTTTCACAGTTCTGGAGGCTGGAAAGTCCAAGATCAAGGCACCAGTTGTTGAAGGCCCAGTCTCTGCTTGTAAAAATGGTGCCTTGTTTCAGCATCACTCAGAGGAGAGAATACTTTGTCTCACATGGCACATGAGACAGAAGGACAAAAAGAGCCTAGTACCTAGTTCTTTCCAGTCTTTTTACATTGCACTAATCATTCATGAGAGTACAGCCTTGTGACTTAATCACTTCCCAAATGACCCTACCTCCCAACATCACCACAGTGGGGATTAAGCTACAACACAAAAATTTTGGATGGGACGCATTTACCCATTGCAAGAACTGAATAGGCTTTTTTTTTAAAGGAAGACATACAAATGACCAACATATATACAAAAAAGTGCTCTGCATCACTAATCATCAGGGAAATGCAAATCAAAACCACAATGTTATATCTCCCTATACCCATTAAAATAGCTATTATGAAAAAGCAAATTAGTAGGTCAAAAATGTTGGTGAGGGGGGGTGAAAGGGAGGAAATAAGAAGATGACGGTCAAAGGGCATTATATAGGAATGAACAAATTATAGCTCTCCGGTATAGACCATGGTGACTATAGTTAATAATAGTGTATTATATACTTGAAATTTGTTAAGAAGGTACATTTTGTGCTCTCACTAAACACACTATGTAAAGAAATAGACATGTTAATTAGACTGTGGTATTTGGTTCACTATGTATATGTATATCAAACCATTTCATTATGTACAATTTTTATTAAAAAATACAAATATGTTAAAAATTGTAGTTGTCTGATAATTATGACTTTGAGACCACTGTGTGTTGACAAATATATTAGTTTTTCCCTTAGAATGTGTCACATAATTTTAATTATTTATGTCAAAAAAATTTAGTTGTGTTTTGGATATTGTAAACTTTATGCTATATAGGCTCCTATTTAGTAGGATATATTCAAAGTTAGGGTCAGAATATAAGTACTGCTTCCCCTAGTGTGTGGTAGCTTAAATTTCAGCTCAGTTCTCAATGTGTTTTCTCTGTTGGTTTGTATCTGTCATTTACATGCATGGTTCCCAAAGTCGACATTATGCCCAGCATCTGTCTGCTGCATGAATATCTGAGTCATTAGACTGAGCCTCAGTGGTCATGTACTTAATCAGGAAATCCCCTTTTCCATCGTTCTTCCTTTGTGGAATCATATCATGCTCACCTAAGAAGTAACCACAGATATTAACTAAACAGAGGGCAATCACAACTGGTTTAGATATGTTTTTTTCTCATTTTTGTCATATTCCAATGACATTTTGTGCTTTCCTTAGTTTTCCAAATGTACTTTCCTCTCATAAAAAAAAATTCTCTTTTAAACATCACACAATCTACATTTTGATAAGACTCGCTTTATTGAGTTTGGGCTTCCTAAACATGGAGCTCTTGGACAAACCTTGTAGTTCAGAGAAAACTAAACTCAAGGACTTTGGACCTTTCATCATTTCATTATAATTTTACAATAAAAATCACACAATTGTTGACTCAGATCACGATTAGAAACTACAGACTTTCTGGCTCCATGATTTAGAATTTTCAAAACATAAATAAATGAGAATATTTTATTGTAGAAACTCGGCTATTAGAAATTTCAAGCTTTGGGGTTCCCTTTGATTAGACAACAACTTCTTATTTGGTAAAAGTCCAGAGAGACAAACCCACTAGCAGGCAGAGCCCTTTGAATTCTTAATTAAATGAAAATCTGTTTTTCCATAATACTCAGAAATATTTGTTATTTGAATGAAATAAATAAAATAAATAAATGTTTTATTCTTATATTGAAATAAGACTGTATAGAAAAAAATTGGCTTTATTATATTGTTAGTATATTTTCCTTTCTCCCAAACAAGTAGAAATTGAGCAGAATGATACAAACAGAAGTGGGATAGATTCTTGGAAATTACTTAAATATATATTAAAAAGTGAATGATAAATAAGTGTCTAGCTCACATACATCCTAATTAGGGGTATTTTGAAATTCAATTGTTGTTATGGTTTGAATTGTATTTTGCAGCAACAACAAAAAAGATATAGTTGTATGGTGAAGTTTTAATCTCCAGTACACCAGAATGTTAGCTTACTTGTAGATTGGGTCTTTTCAGAGGTAATTAAGATAAAATGAGGTCACAGGGAAGAATCTAAGCTGTTATATCCGCTACCTTTATGAAGGAGGAAATTTGGACACAAAGGTATACACACAGATAGAATACAACTTAAAAACGAAGGCTGAGATTAGGATCACGCATCAATAAGCCAAGGAAAGCCAACCATTGCCAGCAAACTCCCAGAATCTAAGAGAAAGATGTGAAACAGTTTCTCCTTCACAGCCTTCAGAAGGAACCAAACTTGCTCACACCACGATGTCAGACTCCCAGCCTCAAGAAGGATAAAAGTGAGACAACAAATTTATGTCCTTTAAGACATTCATTTTGTGGCACCTTGTTACTAGTCATAGGAAACTAATGTAGGAGGCCAGAGACCTCGACTTTTTCTAGATTAAAATGTGTTGCTATTAATACTATTTATTTTCCTTATGACATTAATAGTTATAGTTTAAGAATAAAGGAACACTTCAAAAGTTAGAAACATCTCATTCACTTTAGATATTCTTTTATTTGCAACTATTAAACTATTTCTATTTTTAAAGTTTTTTTATGAAAATAGTGTTGTTTTCATTAAAAAAAAAAAAAGATAATTGCTCCATTCCATCATCACATTCTAGGAAAAAATAAAATGGCATGTGCTATAAATTATAAATTTTTATACATAATATATTCAATTTAAGAGTATGAGATTCAATCACTATAAAATAAATGAAGATAAAAGTTATCTGAATGAGTGGGTTTTTTTTGTTTGTTTTTTCCCTTAAAATTTTTTATTTTAAAATTGTGGGGTACAATTCAGGGTTAAGTATACAAATATTCATTGTGCAGGTGCCCTTTTTGATGAGGTGTGCCCCACCTTCCCCACCTCCCTGCCCCCACACCCCCACAGTTTCCCGCTACTGTCAATCCTTTTCTTACAGTATTACAATAGTTGTTCAAGGTCCACTTATGAGTAATAACATGTGGTACTCAGTTCTTTGTTTTTGTGAAAGATCTCTCAGTATTATAAACTATAAGTCCATCCAGGTTGCAGTGAAGTTCATGATTCTGTTCTTCTTTAAGGCTGTGTAATATTCCATTGTGTATATGTACCACATTTTTTTAATCCAGTCCATGGGCGGCATGGTTGCTTCCATGTTCTTGCTATTGTGAACAATGCTGTGATAAACATATGTGTGCAGGTATCTTTTGTATAGAGTGATTTGAGTTCTTCTGGGTATATTCCTAGTAGGGAGATTGTGGGGTCCTATGGAAGGTCGATTTTTAAAACTTTTAGGAATTGTCACACTGTTTTCCACAGAAGCTTTACTGTTCTACAATCCCACCAACAGTGTAGAATGTTCCCTTTTCACCACATCCTCTCCAGGATCTGTACTTTTTTGAGTTATTGATAGCCATTCTGACTGGAGTTCAGTGGCATCTCAGTGTAGTTTTAATTTGCATTTCTTTGATGACTAGTGAGGCAGAAATATTTTTCATGTATCTGTTGACTGTTCATATGTCTTCTTTAGAGAACTGTCTATTCATATCTTTTGCCCACTTTGTTTTTTGTTGTTGTTGTTTTATTTAATCAATATTTTTATTTTGATATTGTGGGGTACAGTTAAGGGTTAGGTATACAAATATGCTTCGTTCAGGGACCCTTGTTGATAAGGGGTGTCTCCCCGTCCCCAGACAGATATTGACTATCATTAATCCCACTCCCTTTCCCTCCCCACCCCATAGGTTTCCCACCACTGTCAGTCTTTCTCTTATAGTATTACAATAGATGTTCAAGGTCCACTATATGAGTGGGAACATGTGATACTCAGATCTTTGTTTCTGTGAGAAGTCACTCAGTATTATAGACTCTAGTTCCATCCAGGTTGCTGTGAAATTCATTATTTTGTTCTTTTTTATGACTGTGTAGTATTCCATCGTGTATATGTATCACATTTTTTTAATCCAGTCCTCTTTTGATGGACAGCATGGTTGATTCCATGTTCTCGCTATTGTGAACAATGCTGCGATAAACATACTTGTGCAGTTATCTTTTTTATACCTATCTATCCCTTTTGCCCACTTTGTAATGGGGCTGTTTGTTTTTTACTTTTTGGCATGTTTGATTTTTACTTTTTGGCATGTTTGAGTTTCTTATAGATCCTAGATGTTAGGCCTTTGTCAGACATTGAGTTGGCAAATATTTTTTCCCAGTCTGTGGACTGTCTCCCTGCTCTCTTGAAGATTTCTTTGGCTTTGCAGAAATTTGTCAGTTTGATGAGGTCCCACTTGTCTATCTTATCACTATGGCCTGGGCACTTGGGGTTTTGATCAGGAATTAGTTGCCAGTTCCCATTTCCATAAGAGTGTCTCCTGCATTTTCTAAGGTTCTTATAGTTTGAGGTTTTATGTTTAGGTCTCTGACCCATTTAGAGTTGATTTTTGTGTATGGGGATAGGTAGAGGTCCTGTTTCAATCTTCCGCATGTGGTCAGCCAGTTTTCCTAGCACCATTTACTGAATATGCTCTCCCCAGTGGTTAGTGGTGGAGGCTTTGTCAAAGATGAATTGGTTGAGAAATTGAGGTTTGGCTTCTAGAATGTCAATTCTATTCCATTGGTCAATATTCCTGTTCTTATACCAATACCAGGTTGTTTTGATTATTGTAGCTTTAAAATGAAGTCTAAAGTCTGGGAGTATGATACCTCCTGCTTTATTTTATTTTATTTTTTGCTAAGGATTATTTGGCTATTCGTGGTCATTTATGTTTCCATATGAATTCCTGTTTTATTGTTTCTAGGTCTGAGAAGAATGCTGCTGGTAATTTGAGGGGTATTGTGTTAAATCTGTAGATTGCCTTAGGTAGAATGGGCACCTTAACAATGAGTCTTCCAATCAATGAGCATGGAATATTTTTCCACTTGTTTGTGTCATCTTTGATTTCTTTGAGCAGTGTTTTGTAGTTTTCATTGTAACGGTCTTTCACGTCTCTGGTTAGGGAGATGCCAAGGTATTTCTTTCTATTTGTGGCTATTGTGAATGGGATTGAGCTTTTCATTTGGGTTTCTGTTATTTTATTGGTGCATAGAAATGCGATTGTCTTTTACACATTTATTTTACATCCTTGAGCATTTGCCAAAGTCCTTTATCAGTGCAAGGAGGTTTTTGAAGATTCTCTTGGGTTTTGGAGGTATAGAATCATGTTGTCTGCAAAGAGGGATGACATGATTGCCTCCTTTCCTTATTGGATACACCTGATCGCCTTCTCTTCTCAAATTGCTCTAGCCAGAACTTCCAAAACTGTGTTGAACAGGAGGGGTGAGAGTGGGCATCCTTGTCTTGTTTCAGTTTTCAGAGGAAATGGTTCCAATTTCTGCCTGTTTAGCAATATGCTGACTGTGGGTTTCTCATAGATGGCTCTTATGTTCCATCTATCCTAGATGTTCGAATGTTTTTATCAAGAAGCCATGCTGGATTTTATCAAAAACTTTTTCTGCATCTACTGATATAATCATGTGGTTTTTGTTTTTATGTCTGTTGATGTATTTAATTACATTTATGGTCTTATGAGTGTAGAACCAGCTTTGAATCCCAGGGATGAAGCCTACTTGGTTGTGGTGAATGACTTTTGTTTTGTGTTGTTGAATCTGGTTTGCTAGGATCTTGTTGAGAATTTTAGCATCTATGTTCATCAAAGATATTGGCCTGTAGTTCTCTTTCTTTGTTGGATCTTTACCTGGCTTGGGTATTAATGTGATGTTAACTTCATAAAATGATTTGGGGAGAGTTCCATATTTCTCAATTGCTTGGAATACTTTTCAATAGATTTGGTATCAGTTTTTCCTTGTGTGTTTTGTAGAAATCTGCTGGAAAGCAATCTGGTCCAGGCCTATTTTTGTAGGTAGTTTTCTTATGACATAGTCAATTTCCTGGATTGTTACTGGTCTATTTAGGGTCCTGATTTCTTCTTGTTTCAACCTGGGGAGGTTGTACAATGTCAGATATTCCTCCATTTCCTTTAGGTTTTCAAGTTTGTTTCCATACAAGTGTACATAGTAGCCTCTGTATCTTTTGTATTTCTTCAGGATCAGTTGAGACTTCATATTTTGTGTTTCTGATTTTTAATTGGGCTTTTTCTCTCTTTTTCTTGGTCAATCTGGCTAGGGGACCATCAATCTTGTTTACCTTTTCAAAGAACCAGCTTTATGTTTCACTGATTTTTTGTATTATCTTTTTTTCTTCTATGTCCTGGATTTGGGTTTTTATTTTGGTGATCTGGATTCTTCTATTGGTTAGGGTTTTCGTGGTCTTGCTTTTCCAGCTTCCTTAGGCAACTTGTTAGGCTGTTAACTTGTGATCTTTCCATTTCTTTCATGTGTGCTTGTAGAGATTTGAATTCCCCTCTTACTACTGTTTTCATGGCATCCCAGAGGTTTGGGTAAGATGTTTCTTCATTTTCATTTTTTTCCAGGTATCTTTTAATCTCTGTTTTGATTTCCATGTTGACCCGTGAGTTTCTTAGCAGCATACTGTTTAGAGTCCATGTCTTTGTGGGTTTTGGGGGAACTTTGTTGGTGTTGATATTTATTTTTATTGCAATGTGGTCTGAGAAGGTGCATGGCAATATTTCAATCATCTAAAATTTGTTTATGCTTGAATTTACAGTCAAGGATTTGGTCAATCTTAGAGTATGTTCCATGTGGTGATAAGTAGAATGTATATTCTGTGGTCATTGGGTGGCGTGTTCTGTCCATTTGGTCAAGACTCACAATGAAGTTCCAGATCTCCTTGCTGATTTTTTGTCTTGAAGATCTATCTAGGGTTGTGAGTGGGGTATTAAAGTCCCAAACTATGATAGTGTTAGTGTCAATACCTTTTTTAAGTTTGCCTAGAAGCTGCTTTATGAAAGTTGGTGCTCCTATGTTGGGTGCATATATGTTTAGGATGGATATTTCTTGTTGGATTGAACCTTTTATCATTATATAGTGACCTTCTGTATCTTCTTTAATTTTTGATAACTTAGAGGTTATTATGTCTGATATTAAGCTTGCAACTCCTGCTATCTTTTGTGTTTCATGCACCTGAAATTTTACTTCCCATCCCCTTACTTGAATCTGTGAGTGTCCTTTCTAATGAGATGAGTCTCTTGGAGGCAATATATTGTTGCATGGTAATATTTTGCCATTCTGTCTTTTCAGTCGTGCATTTAGTGCATTCACATTCAGGCTAATTATTGAAATGTGAAAGTTTATCACTGTCAGGAGGTTCTTATAGAGTTGTTGTTGTTCCTGTTTGTTTGTTGGCTTTCTTTTGATTTTTGTGTTGATTCATGTGTGTTTTCTATCTTTTTCCTACACTTTTGTCAAGAACACTGTTGTTCTTTTTTCCCTTTCTTTTGTGTTTAATACTTTCTTAAGTGTTTCTTGTAGAGCTGGTCTAGAAGCAGTGTAAGTATTTAGGGATTGAATGTCTGGGAAAGATTTTAATTCTCCCTCACTGATGAAGCTTAGCTCATCTGGGTAGGTTATTCTTGGTTAAAATAATTTATCTTTGAGAACTTTGAAGATTGGGCTCCTAGCTTTTCTAACCTGAAGTGTTTCTGCAGATAATATGCTGCTATTTTAATTGGTCTTCCCTGGTAAGTAGTCTGACTTTTTTCTCTTACAGCCTTTAGGATTTTTTCTTTAATACCTACTTTGTTTAGGTGAATAATTATTACAACTAGGAGTTTGTCTCATTTGTTGTCTTGTAGGGACTCTCTGAATCTCTTGTGTTTGAATGGTCGCATCACTGATGAGGTGAGTGAAGTTTCTCTGAATAATTTCATGGCATGTCAGTTCCAAGGTGGTGTCTGTCTCTCTCTCTGCCTCAGGAAGTCCAATTACTCTTAGGTTCAGCCTTTTGAAATAATCACTCATCTCTTGAAGGATTTGTTCTATCTTTTTAAGCTTCTTTTCTATGTTTTTATCAGTTTGGGTTTGTTCTACATTTTGGCCCTCAAGCTCCGAGATTTTTTTGTTCTGCTTGGTTAATTCTGCTTTCAATGCTTATCAGTTTGTTGTTTATTTCATGCACAGTATTCTTTACTGCTGTTATCTCAGTTATAAACTCCTTCACATTTTCCTTTTGTCTCTCCTCGATTCTATTTATTCTCTCTACCAATATCTTGATATCTGGGTTTGTAGTTTGAGACTAGTCCTTCTAGAGGCTCTTCATTGTTTGTGTTCTGAAGTCTATTTTCTCAGTGTCTGACCTCACAGAGGTCTTTATGAGACCCATATTCTTCTTTTGGCTTTTCTTCATTTGTGTAGATTTCCCTCCTCCCCCCAACTTTTTTCCCTCTTCTTTAATTCTGTTGTGCAGGAATGGTGAGGGTGCTTTTACTTCTTTTTGCCTGGTCTCCTATTCTTCCTTATGTGGATCCCCTGACTGTGTTCAATTCTGACGCCGGACTGTGGGTTCAGAGCTGTACTTTTTGCAGTTTTGAGATTTATTTGGGGGCTGAGCTGTGATTTAAAATCTATCTGTAGATCCCAGTGCTTATCAACAGGTGTATGGGCACCCTGGAACCCATTTCCCACTGCCTTACAATATGTCCATGCATGCAGTGGGTGCATAGGTTTGCTCCCTGAAGGCAAAATGAAGTAAGACAAAGGAAAAGAACAGAAAAAGGTAGGAGAGGGGGCAAGAGGAAGCTGGAGAGAGGAAAACAGATAGATGTACCGACTAACAAATGAAAAGAGACACAAAGACAGAAAAGAGTAAAAAAATCTAAAACATACAGATAATCATAAAAACACACAGTCCAGCAAAAACCTCCCTATTGATATACTCTTCTCACACGCAAACAGGATGTCTAAATAAAAGAAAAAAATTCAGCAAAGTAACAGAAACAAAACAAGTACAAAAATGTTATCAAAAACAAAGAGAAAAAAATTAAAACAAACAGCAAACAAAAAATGAGCAAAACAGACAAAAAATAAAAACAAGGAACCAAACTTGCTCTGCGGGCATTCCTGTAAGTCCAACGTCCTTTCAGCACTGGCTGATGTGCTCACAGCTTGGGTCTGATGCCCCAGGCATACTGTGGAGGAGGGTGGATCAGATCTGGACTTACCCAGCTTGCTGCCAATCAAGTCTGCCACCCAGATCTGACCGGTGTTTGATCCAGCATGGGTGAGGGGTTTCTGTCACTCCCAGTTTGATGAGATTTCCTTAGGTCCCAAGTTGGAGGCTGGGCAGAGCTGGGTGAACCTGGGTGGGCAGTGCAGGTCTTTGCCTGGTCCTGGGGCAGAGAAAATGGCTGCTGTCAGCATCCCCTCACCAGCCATGGGGCTCTGGCTCTCCCTGATCCTCTCTCTCCACCGATCAGATCTGGGGCTCCAGCTGGTTTGCTGTAACAGGTGACGTGTGGGTCAGGTGCCAGGTAATGAAGATCAACTGGTTTGGGCAGGCTCTTCTCAGGAGAATCCCGTAAACAGCAGATGGTCTTGTGTGCCCATGCTCCAATCTCAGGGCACTGGGAGCTTGCAGTCACCCTCTGAGGGCGGTCCCTGGGGCATGAACCAGAGTCTCCCCTCAGACAGACTCTCACTCTCCCACCAGCACATGCCTACTCACGTAGAGATTCTTTATGGACACTTGCTTTTGCAGAGACTCTCACAGTCCGTCCTGTCTGGTCGCCATCTTAAGCTCCTCCCCAATATGTGGTGTCATACCACTAAACTAAAATCAATTACACAGTGTTTACTCAACACAAAAGATATTACATATAAATGGAGGGAGAATTTGTCAAAAAATTGATACACACTTGCAGGATGATCTTCAGAGGATTACTAAAATAGAGGCATATCCTTTACTTATTGATGCCATGATTTTATCCTCATCTTCATCCTAGGAATGGACATGAATAATTTAATCAATATTAAGTATTACTGCTGTGTGTTTTAAAACATTTTTCTGGCTCAAAATGTTTAGCAATAAGGTCCATATACAGACCTACTACCATCAGCAAGCATATAAAAAACTTTTAATGGAAATCTAATCATTAATTTGTACTTGGCTTTGGCCATTACCCCTTAAAAATTAAGAATTCAGTTAATAGATACTTCCATTATTTTTTGCCCCCAACAGAAAACTTTTTGCTGTTTAAATCTAGCAACCTGCTTAGGCAGATGTGTTTGTTCAATTTTCAGAATAGATAGCAGCTGCCCAAATTCAAAAATAATAGATATGAGTAATTTTATATAGCAAACATGAAAGTTGCTTTCCCAACCTTATTTTCTGCCAAACAGCTGGGCAGACATAAGGCACATTAACCTGATTGGTGGCAACTAATCACCATGTGTATTCAAGTTAGTACTGATTCAGAAGCTTATACCATACCTCTAAAAATCCTACAGATGTACCTTTCAAAATGTGACAATTCCTTCAATATTTCACTATAGAAAAGAAATATGCAGTTTTCAAAGATGTATGCTGCATAGGAATATAACATTCTGCCTATGATGATTTAGGCCCCTACGATTCATCCTTCTTACTAATCACAACTATAACATTTGGATAAATTACAAAGAAAACAAAACATGAAACTACTTGAAGACCTTGAAAAGTAAACATGAGCAGACAGTTGATAGACATGACCATCTTCACAACCTGCAAAGCAATCCAGTCACAGGTGAGTTTCCCGCTTTTATTACTGTTTCTTATTTTTTGGGGGCTTTGCACGAGGGGTAAACAACAGTTACACAGTGGCTTAACATTTGCGGCTAACTTTGACAGATAATCTAGACCTTTCTGTCCAAGGGAACAATGAAAAAAAAGGCAAGGAAATGTTATAGCATTGTACGTGAAAGAAATCCTACCAGAGGATGACACTGAAAAAAGAATCCAGCATTCCTGTGCAGAAACCTATAAGATTCCCAACTTGATGTGTGAATCACACATGCTTTGCTCAGACACAGACACAAATCAGTATAGCAAAGGCTTTGAGTGGTGAACTGACGTTTGAGCCATCTGCAAAACCTCAGGCTATCTCCTAAATCTAATACACATGCATGAGACATGCCTAAACTGGCATTGCTAAGTCTTTGGGAACTGAACCAAGATTTGAACGAACACACAAAGATTATTCTTATTTACAAATTAGGAGATAAGTGAGATAGAGAGTCATTTATTCGTTCTCAAGGTGTTTTGTTTTTATATTGTATTGAAATAACAACAGGAGGAACAACGGGACACATATTATAAGGAACAGAAAAGCTGAGAGAGATGCAACGAGGTGTGGGCACACAGGAGCGCTAATGGTTAAAATGGCACAAGAGACTGAAAGTGGTCCTCCAAGCTTTCTGGGTTTGAGTGCAAGAACGTGGCCTCCTGTGGTGAAGGATAGGGCGGAAGGGCAAAGACTCCCAAATACATACATTCAGGTATAGGCTCTCTGTGCCTGCTGAAATCTGCTTGTCTCTTTCTATTCAATTCCTACTTGGTTCAGGGGAAAATCACACTGCTGAAAATTTAATAAAAACACAATTAATATCAGAAATAAATAGTTCGTTACCAGTAACAAAAATTCAGTTTCACAGGGAACTTTATCAGTACATAAAATTTATTTTATTTTTGTTATTTTTGATTTTGCAAAAATGTACTATGTTTAGAATTTATTTACAAATTTTACATATATATTTTTGCATAAATATGGAATAAGATCACTTCAGTAACTTACAAGTTCACTAAGTTCACTTTTTTCTTTACTCTTTTATTGCAATTTTGAGAATTGGTGTGTGTGTGTGTGTGTGTGTGTGCTGTTTTTCCCTGACATTAATCATTTAGGTTATGTTGGCAACACATCAGTAACAACATTCAAACACAGATGGATAAACATCCAGAAAAATGGGAAAATGTAAAGATGTCCAGGTGATTAATATATTTTAATCTTCAAAATTATCGATATATTATCAATAAAAAAATTTTAAATAATTAACAAATAATTTATTTTAAAATTATAAAAATGATTAAAATTATAAAAATGCTTTAAAGGGAAGAAATGAACAAGAATAAAACACACAAAACACAACCTAGATGTCAGCTCCATTAAAAGATACACTTTTGTCTTCAAATTATGTTATCAGCAGCACTAGTAACAGTTGTTCCTGGCTCAGAATAGGCCCATAATAAATATTTTATGAATAAAATCTTGAAAGATTGGTGCTATGGTTTGAATGTGTTGCCCAAATTTTATCTGTTGTAACTTCACCCCCAATATGGCAGTATTAAACGGTGAGGTCTTTAAGAGGAGATTGAATCATAAGGACTCTGTCCTCATGGGTGGATTAATCCATTCATGGATTAATGGATGAATAGGTTAATAGGTTAAAGGGATATCATAGGAGTAGAATTGGTTTAAAAGGATAATAGAGGCTAAAGAAAATTTTAGTTACACTCTCCAAAACAGAGATATCCTTTTCTATAAGACTGCTAGTGAAGATGGCTGAGTTAACCTAATCTGTTAAAGGAGCTGAATCTGGGCTTCTGTTTACTTACTGTAATTTATTTCACCACTGACTCCAAACGAATTTAGAGCTAATGCATTAGAGCCTTCAGCAAAGATCAATATCTAGGCGCTCTCAGCTTTCCTGCTCTGCCTTCAGATTTCAGCTGGCCCAGCGATCCTACACCTGAATGTATGCATCTGGGAGTCTCTGGTCTGCCCTCCTGCCTGCCCTTAACCACAGGAGACCATATTCTTGTACTCAGACTTAGAAAGCCTGGAGGACTACTCTCCAGGCTCTTGTGCCATTTCAACCATCAGTGATCCTGCATGCCTGCACCTCATGTTGTATCTCTGTTCTCCCGTCCCTTCATCAGCCTCCAGCAGTCACACTCATTACACAGTGGAGTCCCAGAGTACCTACGAGATTTTTCTAATTTCTTCTATCTGCCCTTAGAGTTCAGCAGAAAACCCTTGCTCCTCTAACTCAGAAATTTTTCTCAGCATTCCTGGGATGCCAGCTGTAGCAGTCTCTGCCGTGTACTCTCCCGGCGCCTGATGTGCCTCAGAAGTTTTCTCTCACTGCTGCCCTGCCCTCAGCAGGCCCAGTGTGACTGCACATCAACAGGGGTCTCTGAGAGCTCTCCTGCTCTTATGCCAGTCTAGGTAGCCACTCCCATGAGGGCTGGAATACCCAAGAAAGGAAGAACTTCTTGCTCTGTCCCCAGTATTCAACCTGAACATTGATGAAGACCTCTGGGATTGAGTCAGTGGTTGAGTACAGACTATATGGCCAGTGACCCCTGTAGATTCTAAATCATCACGCCAGCTGTCACTAAGATTTCAAAATTCTTCCAAAATTTCTATTTTTTTTTTCTTGCCTCATCAATGGAGTCTTTTTCTATCTTCCTCTGTTCTACCATGGTTAGAAGCAGCTTTAGGTCTCTTATCTCCTAGGAGGGTTTCTCATTTACTTGATTTTGTTTATACTTTCTAGTAGCATCAGCTCATTGAGGGATCTTAAGAATCTGTGATTTTTGTAAGTTATTTTGGTTGGCACAAGAGAGAAATCTTCTCTTGTACTTTCCTCCTCCTTTGCCTAAGTAAAATCATTCAAAGTAGAGGACAGTTTTTAAAACCCAGTCAATAAATATATTTTACCCAAATATAAAAGACTTGTTTAAGGTTAGGAAAGTATTTCTGTGCCACCAAAATTAAGCAGAGACTTTGCAACATAAAATATTTTGAATATGTATTTGTTGATTTTTATTTATTTAACTTTCATATGCTGAAATAAACCTTTATAGTTATAAGTTTCTAGGTTCTGTCCATTACTATGAGACTCTATTTGTAAAGCCTCAGAGCTAAAGATGCTTTTATATTACCTTTTAATTAGGACTATAAGCATGGAAGTATTTTACAATCTTCTTAAGGAATTCTAAGTAATGTACTTAACAGTCCTGGAAAGCATGTATCACAGATTATGAAAAATGCTAGTGACTTTTTAATCTATTTTTTATAAGTTGCTTCAAAAATCAGAGCTAAAAGCATCTGGAAGCAAAATTTCAGCGGGAAAAAAATTATGTACCAGCCTGGTGATTCTACATATGAAATTGGAATTTTAAATATTTCTAATGTTAGAAATTAGAAACAGGACAGTTACATTTATCTAATTTTGAAATTAATATGTCAGTAGTTTGCATTATCTAATGTTGGCTTTGAATTATTTCTGCTGGCCACTGGTTGAATATAATAGCCAAAATTCAAACAGTGCTTTCAATGTTCTAGCATGATTCTAATCACTTAGCTTAGAATAATTTCTCGTCAGTTCACAAAACAATCCACTGAGGTAGGTACTGTTATTATTTTACATATGTGGAAATTGAAAAACAAAAATTTAATAATGACCAAGTTTACACAATTAGTAAAGACAGAATCAGTGACTCTAGCTCCAGAGACTATGTTTTCCCATTTTGTTTGAGTGCCTCAAATTGGATATCAAAATTATAGAATAAAACTAAACTTCTAAATTATAGCTTAAAATAATGTAATTTTATATTTTCATTTTTATGTTTAAATTCATGGTGGCACTACTATAAACAAATATATATGGAAAAATAATTATTGATTTTCTTTAAATTCATGTTATAGTTATATAGTTAATATTAATCACAATGACTATAATAAAGAGATTCCTCTATCTATTTTGCACTGTTTTATAATTACTAAATTTACTTGAAATCAAATAATTTTAATTTACTTATCTACAAAGTTGTACTTAGGTTTCACTTAAACACAATAACAGACAGAAAACTGTGAACGTAAAGCCAAATATTTATGAAAAAAATTTATTTTTATCTTCTTTTTTCAAGTGGAATTGGAAATTTTCCATAATCTTACTCAGATGTGCAATGATGTGGTAGTTTATTTTTGTAAGTAACCTAATTATTCCACTGTGTACATTTATCATTTAATCATATCTCAGCTTCTTCTAGTTTTGATGTATATTCTTCATATTCTCATTTAAAGAAATACAAAGATAAGAACATGGGGATCAGATTCTGCCCTCCCTTTTACTCTTTTCTACAATTTGAGTCTCATAGTGTATTGGACTGGACTGTGGAACAGCTATTCTGTTCTCAGGGAGAGTGCTAGCTGTTGTACCCTGAGGTGTGGTAAGAGTATTCTTAAAAATAAAATAAAATTAAATTAAATTAAAAAGTAAAATAAAATAAAGAGTATTCTTATCCCTGAGAATCCTACTGATTTCTGTTTCTAAAGTTTGTAGCTGAGAAACTCTGTCTGTTCTTGTTAGTCTGCTTCAGTCTTAGCATTTCTAAGGTTCTCTGTGATCTGATGGTGACTCACTAATCGAGACAGCCTGCTCTGAAGTATTTGATTATAAGGACTTTTTGTGTGGTCTCTTTGGCAACACACTGGAAAAGTTTTCAGCCAGATTCTCAGTAATATTCAATAGTCTGTTTTATTTCACAATAAATTAGCAGAAACTTCTCAATCCTTTCAGTGCTTCAAGGAAATGATTAAAGTCAGTCTAAATGATCATTTCCTTCCACTACAGATGTATTCGGTAACTCAACACATTGTGTTTGTGTCAAAATTCTCCCCGTATGATCATCTTCTCCCAGGGTTCAAAAGAGGAAGTATAGTAAAACACTTCTGCATGTAGATTTTTCTTCAATCTATCTAAGATCTAGCCATGGAAGATTCTAGTTGCTAAAGACTGGAAAATTAATGACATGGGTCACCTCCTGTCTCTCTTAGTTCTAACTCCTCTCTTCTTCCCAGACCCTACAATATTGAAGAGCTATTCAATTGTTCATACTTTTCTGGCAAAATATCCACTTAGTGTGCCCTAATTCCTGGTCCATCATAATCTTTTTCCAGATCATAGCAAACTTAAATGCCTCTTAGCACCTGGATTATATTTTCTAGGGGGAAAAATGTGTATAGCTTTACCAATGTCAAAAGTCAAGTTTGGCGATACAGATTTCAGGCTCTAAATACTGAATTTTGTACTCTCTAACTATCCAGTAATCATCCAGTAATTCCTTAGAGGCACAAGGATGTCTCTAAAAGTAAAAAAGTTATGGGTCCCCTATGCAAAAAAAGAAAAACAATAATTTTAAAAACATCAATCATTTTCCAAAATATTATTCTTCTAAACTCTTTTTAAAAAATGTGTTGTTGTTTTTATTTTTGCTGAAATAATAGTTTTCTACATTGTAGTCCTAGCATTTTCTAAGACAAGAAGTTAAATTAACAAAAATGTATGAGCAACTTTAATGATAATTTATCTAGCGAGCCTTCTTCAACAATGAAATAAGCCATAGATGCCATCATCACTAAGGCTCAACCAAATAACGTTTTCATCTTTATTATAGTAGAAGAAGATATTTTGCCAAAAGTAAATTAATATAAAGAGAGTTTTTAAATAAAAATTCATTAATTTTACTTCAGTTAGTAAGGTTGAAATAAATATCACATGAGATAAGTCACTTATCAACAGAATCATTCTTTTTGATACTTTTACACTGACCCCAAAAATAGTAATATAAACATTTAGCTATGACAAATAAATCAGTCTAGTCTTTATCTGTGTCCACCAATCCATTTATAATATGGTTGAATGGCATTACTATGGTTCAGGAACTGTACTATGCGGAAAGCTGTGAGTAAGCAGTTAGCAAGTGAAGCAAGTTACAGAAAGTGATCAATTTGAAAATCTAGAGCTTATCATCAGATATTTATTAGGAACCAGTCATGTGCCAAGCATTCTTCTACAAACTGGCAAAACAGTTAAACAAATAGAGTTGGACCATGAAGAACTCTGTGGTAATACATATAGAGCAAAGTAACTTTACCTCATTCTAGGGAACTTACTGAACTTCTACATTGATTGAATTAAAGATGCAACACTTCTTGTTGTCCTGAAAGTATTTAACATACTAGAAATAACTTTCTATAGCCATATCAATACATATAACTGTAATATATTATTTTTAATACCCCATTTTATGCCATAGAATAATTATACCACAGTTTATTTAACTATTCCCATATCAAGGAGTAGCTAGGTTTCTACAAAGCCTGGATCACTTACAGATTACAAAATCTATCTTAGACCATTTAATTACAAATTGATTTAATTCATTTCATGGGATTATATCATTACAATGTCTTTGAAAGTATAACAGAGAAATAAATTTTGTACTAACTACCCAAAATATTAGTTTCCTGGTGACAGTATAGAAAGCTTATAAACAGTCACAGAATAAAATTAGGAATGCTGAGCTATATATATAATAAATGGACATATGAAAAAATATTATTTTCATACATATTTAAGCAATGTATAAAAAATTCTTCAATTCACCTTGAAAATTTTAAAAGATTTAAGACAATTTTTCTAAAATTACTGCCGAAATAAGATGCTGCTCTATTTACTAATTCATTTCTTCTATGTTCAACTCCTCATAACTTTAACCAAAAAAATTCTTTTTTTTGGAAAAGCTTTAAACACATTAAACACATTCTGAAAGAATATTATTCTTATCATGCTTCAATTAAAAGTAAACCTGGAAAGTTGTATCAAATGTAACCTAAAATATTACTTGCATTATCTTAAATTTAAACTAATAAAACAAAACTGTTCTTAATGTGTATCTGAGAGGATACAGTGTGTCAGCTACCCACTGCTATTATTTCAAGGAAATGTAATTAAATTGGGTATAAACTCTTCCTGCTACCACTGACTCATTTCTAATTAACACACACGTACCCTGAAGAATCAAAAGAACACTGTGGCTGAGTTCATCTTCTCATTAAGAGGATTATTTGCTTCAAACTGAGTCAAGAGTTGTGTTCTTTAATCTCTAAAGAAAAAAAATATGCTATCAAAATGATTTAGTATGAAGGATTCAAATTGCAATTTAAAATGAATACATGAGTCCACAAGTGAACCAAATACAAAAGTATTACAATGAACTGTCGGGACAGGAGGATTGATGAGGATTCTTATTCATCTTTTCTATTAAAAAACTGGTAGCAAATGGTAGCATAATATACCTCTTTCTTTTGATATAAGTTAAAAGCAAAAAAATCCAAATTGGCTGCAATTACCTTTGATGAAAAATATCATTCTTATTGAGTATATTATAAATAAGACATACAATGTATCCCGAAAGTAAAGCAATTTAGCTAAAATTAAAAGATAAAAGGGATAACATGATTTTTGAAGTTATTAGTCTATAATATCAATAATAATATGAGTAACTAAGTAAACAGTACATTTCAATTTAAATATGATGTGAACAATATTTTGTTTATAAGTACAATAAGGAAAAGGGGTTAACACATGGAAACAAAACACTAAATATGTATGTATATGCACAGTTTATATATCACCGCTTATCAACGGCAAGAAGGGCAAAGTTATTTTGAGACTCTGTGAGTGTTTTAGTGTTAGACCAGGTTTGAATTTATTGCTCGCCAATAGTTTACCATATCAAATTAGATTAAATCTAAATGATTTTCCATTTCCTATACAAGTATTTTTACTTTTCAGATTAGGTGGTTAAAATTGACTCCTTTCTAGAAATTGAAGGCAGATTTGGGGATATGAAAATATTTAGTTAGAATTTCAGCTCCATTACCTAGTAGTTGTGTATGCTCATTTCTATTAGCTAATTTACTAACCTCCAGTCTCTTCATCTATACTGAGGACAAATAGTACTCTATTTACAATGTTGTTCATTATAAAAGTATTAAAAAATTATTGAGTAGCAACAATGTGTATATCACCACTCACTCTTTGTAGTCATTCTATATCAAAACAATTTTTAAAGGCATGATTAGTCCCCTCCCAACTCTTTACTGATGAAACTTTCCCAAAGACACATAGCAAGGAAGCAGCAAAGCCAAACTCTGAATCTGAGACTTACTTTTTCCTCCAAAGCCCTCTAAACCATTAGCAAAGTAAGAAAAGTATGAAGTTTTCATAATGTACAGGAGAAGTTTGACTAATGGTAGTTATATTTTTTTCTTTCACTTTACAAATTTATTATGGCATTTCTTCATTAAAAATAATGGCAAGCCATTGTAGCAAAGGGTCATATGATAGAAAACAATTGATTCTGTTAAACTTATAAAAGTCTGAAGCTACCTCACACTGAATTTATATTTGATTGCTGATTTGAGGACCTTTCTATTAGCTTTGCCATTCTTTCTAGTCAACTACATAGATCTTATTGCAAAATATATGACAATTCAGATAGTTGTTTTACCTGTGGTGGTACAAAATATAAATTCATAGGAGATTATTTTTCATTAAGAAATACATATTTTCATAGGCTATTATTCACATTTAAAGTAGATTAAAATATTTTAAAATGCTATATACCATTTTTTACATTGTTATGTAGATCACAAAACAATTAGAAAATATTCAAAATGTCAGTTGTGAGAAATCCAGTTGTCAAAGCATATATTTCATGTAAATTCTATGGTTGATATTTGGCAATAGACCATGTATATAGTTTAATATGGTAGCAATTATCATTATGAAATTTTTTTGGTAAAAAGTATCGTTCAGTCCCAAAGTGCTTATAATGACCACAAGACGTGATATATCAGTGATTGAGCATGTATTAGTTCATTTTGTGTTGTTTTAAAGAAATACCTGAAACTGGGTAATTTATATAGGAAAAAGATTTATTTTTGTTCATGGTTCTACATATGGTACAAGAAACACAGAGCTGGTATCTGTCTCTGGTGAGACCTCAGGAAACTTTCAGTAATGGTTGAAGGGGAAGGGAACCTGGAGTATCACATGGCAAGAGCAGAAGCAAGAGAGAGAAGGGAGGTGTCAGTCTCACAACCAGGACTCCTGTGAACTAATAAAGCAAGAACTCACTCATTATCACAAAAATAGCACAAAGCCATTCATGAGTGATCCTCTTCTGTGACACAAACACCTCTTCCTATGCCCTACACTCAACATTGTGGATCCCATTTTAACATGAGATTTGAAGGGAATGAATATCCAAACTATATCACAGAGAAAATTGTGATTAGAGACAGAATCATTCAGGTCAGTATGACTGAAAACCTAGACAGAAATGCAATAAGCTAAGTTTCAGTGATATATGCAGGTATAGATATAAAAATTTTACTGATCCTTTTAAGATCTTTTACTAGTTTATTTGTTCTATTTCAAGTATCTATACAATATAGATCTCAATAAGTATTTACTAAATGAATTAATTTATTGAAGAATTACCTATTGAGTACCTACTATAGCAAATGATTACAGATATGAATGAAATAGCTGTCTTATTAGAAGTATTTCAGAAACAGAACTCTGTCTGGAAAGAATGTCATTCTGTACTATTGAGGGAATCACAGATCACAAAACTGAGTAGAGCTTGCTTTTCTGGAATTTGCAGTCTTCTCTGACTTCACAAGTCTAGAAGTTTATGTTCCTGGGGAAAAAGGCATAGCAAAATCAAGGAAATGAGTCATAGGCTAAGATATCGTGACGGAAAAAAAAAATCCCACACACTTCCCAACCCACACTAGTCTCCTTAAAATACAGAGATTTTCAGATGTCTTGACAGTAGTCAACAATCAAGGGCTCTTATACAGAGAAAAGGAAACACAACCATGGTTTCTGTTTATTGGACACTGATTTTGCTCCCAGAAAGAGTGAGAAATTTGAGACATAGAAATAGTCAAGAGATTATTGTGACAACTAGTGTAAAGCTAAGCAATGAGATGAAAAAGAATATATAGATGCAATAAATTTTATGCAGTGATGTTTTAAAAGCCGTGAAAAATATGCAGAGTATAGGCTAAAGATGGAAGCCCACGGAATAGCAATAAGCACAGGATAAGTTGCTCGCCATCATTTTTCATTACAGTAATAAAAATTAAAACAATTACCAGATGCCTCTAAACACCAAATTAAATAAATAAAATGAAAAAGGATTTTAATGAAAATATGGAGTAACTTGAATTCTCATAGTACTGCTTGTGAACATGTAAAATGACAAAACCTTTTTGGAAAATTCTATGGGAATAGTTTTTCAATTTAAAACTACTTTATACCCCAGTAATTCTTTGTTTATACATTTGTCCCAAACACCTAAATAAAGACATATGTGGTTTGCACAAAAATATTTGCATCAGAATGGGCATAGCAACTTTAATCATAACAGTGTAAAACTTAAAAGATCCAGGTATCCATTAACCAATAGGAAAATGAATAAATAAGTTAATATAGTAATATATTATACTGCAATAAAAAGAAAACAAAATGAAGCATGGCATAACATAAAAGTAGCTCAAAAAACATCCATTTGCTCAAAATAATCCAGATATGAGAAGGACATAATGTATTGTTTATTTAAATAAAATTCAAGAACAGATGAAACAAATTTATAATAATAATAAAAATCATAGTGGTTAAATCAGGGGAAAGGATAACTGATTGAAAATAGGCAAAAAAAAAAAAAAAAAAAAGAGAAAAGAAATCCTGCTAAGGTAATAAAAATACTCTTTATTTGAAACTAAAAAGAGTTATTTACAATTTGAAAATAATTTCAACAATAAATTTTGCCAGAGTACTATCTCTAGAGTGGTCTGGATAGAAGTCAGGGTACAGTAACTTAGAAGTGAATGGTAAGTTATATTCATGAATTTGCTTTTTTTTTTTTTTTTTGAACACATATTATTGCAGAACATTTTTTAAGCACTAAGAATACAATGACCAAGATTCTGCCCTCACAGAATTTACATTCTGGTAGAAATAGACACATAAAATAATGAATAAATAAACAGGTTAATGAATTAATGAAATAACATACTGGGCTTAGTGCTATGTATTAGCCAGTGTTATGCAGAGAAGCAGAGCCAATAGCAAGCATATATATGTTATATACTTGTTGTTTGTTGGGAGCCAGCGCAGAGGCTCGCCTGAGCGTTAGGGATCCAGGCGGGCTGCGGACCCTGAGACCACTAGGATGAGTTCAGGAGCTGATGGCCCATTTCCTTCCTTTACTGTTTGGCACGTTCCACTAACAGGGACTTTGATGATCTAAGCTTAAAGCTCTGAGAGTACGACAGGCATGGTTTACTTTAGGAGTCCATTGTTCCCATTTCTCACAGACTACGGTTTCAACTTTAACTCAACACAGTTCAAACTCAGATCACATTTGAGAGCCTTTAATATGGTACAAGCTTCTTTATAAGATTTAAAAGCATACTTGTAGAATTAGTATATACACATGGAGAGCTGCTTTTAGCTTTAGATGGTATAGATGATTATTTAGAGTTACTAGAAATGGCCCATCATGTGCCTTGGGCTGGACCACATTCCTAAGGGCCCAGCACGTACTTTGGACTGGGCTGCATTCCTTTAAACTGGTTTTACTTAGAGTTAGTATAGGGTTTTTACAGCTAACTTTAGAAATTTCATCATTCCCATTTTCTACTATTGTGACTCTAGCCTTAATATAATTTACAGTTTATATTTGGGTTTCATTTTTAGAAGTTTATTGCCAATGATCGGCCTTATATATTAAGAATTAGGAATTAGAAACCTTTATCAAAGTTAAAATAAATATATAGGATTTTAGAGTAGCCATTTTGTTAAGAGATTGTAATCAGTTGTTTCAAGAAGTGGCCCACCGTGTACTTTGGACTAAGCCACATTCTTTAGGAACTGGTTTGGGCTATAATTAAGAGTTTTTATAGCTTAGATAGAATCAGCGTAAAATACAAAGGAGTTAGGATTAACTTTAGTCGTTAAATGTTGTGTATGCATAAGCTTTAAAAGTTATTGAAAGTTATCATTAGAATGTTATGATATTAGAAATGTTGTATTGCTTTTGAGGAATATTAACCAAGCATGAGGAACAGTAAGATAATTTTGGGATTGCCCTCCCTCATGCTTGAGGAAGCGCCTGGTGGGTGGGGGACACCCCCCACCCACCTCACCTTGTGTTTATGTAAACATCTTGTGATTTTATTGGGATTGTCCTTCCTCATACCTGAGAAAACATCTGGTGGGGGAGGGGATTCCCCTCATCCACCCGGCTTTGTGCTCACATGAAAGTCTTGTGATTTAACCCATGAAAATTTAGGATAAAAGGAGCATGAAAACCTCCATTAAACGGCTTCTGCTCAATCCGTTTGAACAGCGGTCCATTCTCTTTCTTTCTCTTTCTTTCTCTCTCTTTCTTTCTCTCTATATCTATCTCTTCTGCAGAATCGGCTCCTGCACTAGACGGGAGTCCAGTGTATCGGCTCCTGCACTAGACAGGAGTCTAATC